>JAVTVY010016037.1:0-66844 GCA_036873755.1 Hanleya hanleyi | reverse complement strand
GATAACTTCTGCTAATGACCAGTTATGTGTGTATTATGGCTCAACAATGATATTAACCGATATGTATGAGGAGGAAATACAAAACTCTTACTTATGCATACAGAGCAAATTAGTAACATTAAGTAGATGCTTTATAATATGACTACATGTATACATTCTGTGTTGCATACATTCAATACCGTGTTTCCTGGTTGACCGCTGCCTAGAATAGCCCGTATCGTTTGACTCTAGCAGAGTTAGCTTCACAGTGGTTTTACAATCCATAAACCAATTGTCCCTGACTATTCACAGTCGTACATTCGACTGCAGTGGAGTCGGATCGCACAAGTACCAGTTGACCTTTGTAGTGTTGACGAAGATCAAAGCGGGAACGCATCGAATCCGAAGAGGAGCGTCGAAGAGAGGCTACGTGCTCGGACCATGTGGGCATGGTATAGGCAGGCGTCGTGATAAAACAATACTTAACCATTCGGCTCATGTTCTATCAACGTAGCCAGATTCCATGCCTTCAAAAACAGATTTTTGCAGATTACAAGGGTGTAGGTGTTGGGTGGGATGAGCGAATAATATTTGATCTGTATTCTTCAGCACCACTGTCGTCAGAACTTCCCCATTTGTATAAAAGCTCATCAAGAATTTATGCAATTCATGTTGCGGTGTAGCAGAGTAAACTGCTTCTTCATAACCGAAAACTTGATTCTATCATAGTTCAAAAATCACTCGGGATTGTAAAATAACAACACGTAATCTCCAGCCAACGTCTGGTTAGTCATGTCTGATATTTGCGCGACACCCACGAAGGTGCACTCATGATATTCTTCCACTATATTCATATACAGTCAAACCAGCATGAACGACCATCTATGTTAACAGTCCAACCGATAAGCGCGTGAAATGGGCAAGATTGTGCGCTTTTTCATAATTCCCACACTGTCTTATACTATCCCAGAAGATGAACATTATCTGATATAGTGCCAGTTGATCAGTGGCGCCTGATGGCCCTTACAGACTTATAGTGGATGACCCCACCTGTCAACACACCCGAGTGAGTTTTCTGATCATAATGCAGAAGACAGTTGTCTAACCATTACATCTTATCATGTTCAACAGCATGTACGGATCTCACACAGCATTTCATACGAACATTCACAATCAAAGCGTGACCGAGATACGTCTTACTCTAGATCATGACTTTAGGACGAAAATCGTATGGATTAAGAAGACCGATCTGCGATACGGATTTGATATATTTGGGACGTCATGATGTCTTACTGGCATTATTGAAAACTGATGACCGCTTCTCTCTTGCAGGAAACTACCCTAGTTTTATGTATACTATGATTTATTCTTTTAATTTGGTGCTAAATCTAATATATGAATTAGATCTTTGGTTTATGGACGCGGATATCCTTCAATTGACGACTGCTGAGTGACGGATTATAGACGCTTGTAATTAGGTCAAACAAATTGTTTTCTATTGAATTTGACGAGGAAATAATTGCAAAAATCAGCAACTTTTGCCGTAACTTTACATTCACTTCAGCAAAACTTGCTATTTTAGTTCTCTAGGTTACAGGACCAGGTATTTGCATTGAAAATGCCCCCAGATGTGATGAACGGCAACATGCTGGAATCAGTTTGATGGTGGTATTGATTTGCAGTCCTACTTATTCCTCGTCATGGCAGTTTGATAATAAGATCTGTTTAAAGCAGGCTTCAGAGGGAACTTAAGACTTCCGGCTTCCCGCAACTTTTCTTTTATTTTCAGTTAATCACCATTCATGACAGCTACCAGACATTGTTGCATAATATACTTGTACTATGCCATAATGTACACACAATGTGACAAAGGCAAGTTGGCAAGCTGATTAATCGGTTTTATAAAAAAAAATGGATCCCATAATTTCAATGATACACCTAATAATCATTAAAAGGAAATTTCACTGACAACATAATATCAATATATTTATATGTACATATTATGTACGATTTTTTTATTTTCTATTACTGTGCGTTGTGTGTCACAGCAAACACAAGATACTCAAGGGAAGATGAATATTGGATGTATCAAATCCTCAGGCGTGTTATTTCGTTTGTATATAGCCAGTGTACAGCTTAAAAGGTACAAATGCATATAGAGACAGGAGAATGACGCCCCAGATTTAATTAAGGATGTCCGCTGGTGGTAAATCAAAGTAATTAACTTTTTAAATAATGTGTGTTGTTGCATTCATAATTGTGTAATATGAGGAAAAACAAAGAAACAAAATACAACATTTTTTAGCTGTAGGTAACGTTAAGTGGACTGACTCATGCGCAATTTGATAACCCAGAAAACACAGGGAATAGCCATAGTTTTGAAGCATATTGATGAAATGTTCATATAAACAGTATTTAACTTTTTCTTATATTCTGTTTGCAGATAATCACAATGCCTATCAAAATTTATCAAATTGGATGAATGTTCTTGTGCAAAATTCTCGGATAGAAGGCTTTTAAAGGAAATCCATATCTCTTAACCTAGGAACGGGAGATAATCCAATAGGAAAACAGGCAAAATGGCTGTGAAAGCCAAAAACCACCAGCGGACATCCTTAAGAGGATAGTTTCGATCATCGATAATCGTGATCACGCTTATTAACGCATTGTCTCGTCTAGTTCATAGCGTCGTGGGCTGTGTGAACGGCATTTCCACCCCTCACTATCGCGTAATGCTATATATTACAAAGAACTGTATGTTCGCTTTCAAGACTACCGGTTTGCTGCCTCCTATTTTGTGGGAGGCCTGTTGGCTGAGTGGTTTAGATCGTCGAAATATAATGCTGACGATCAGGTGCCTTACTCTGGTGGTCACTGGTTGGAATTCCGCTCGGGACTAAGATAGTTTAATCTCAAAATAACGAAAATACTGTTATACGATCACTTTCTAAATGACAAAAATATCTTTATATATTACCACGGCCTTAATGCAACCTACATCATCTTCCTATAATATTATGTGTTTGCTATATGCAGATTACGATATAATTATCCACACCACAACCCCGAGTTGTGCTAATAATGAATCCATAACATAAATGAGCCTCGACAACCTGGCATCGCTTGGAATGGAATCACAGCGTTGACCAGAAAAATAGAAGAAAACAAATTCCCATGAGCGCGAGTGCTGCATCTCTCTCTATTAACATTACTTTTATTACTATATCGGTTATATCATTGGTACCATTTATATTTCATATTATTAATATTATTGATATTATTAATTGCAATGTTATAATTTATGTTGTATTGATTGCCACGTTTTATGACAAGCCTTTATTATAATAACTTATCTAACAATATCTAAATGACGGCTGTCGAAATAATGTGTATCCTCAATATTTCCTAGACGAGAAGCATCTGGAATTGCACAACGTCTTGGATGACCAATTTTATACAAGTATGATGGTCGAGAGGGACCATCGACCATCGCCCTTGAAACGTTTTGGGCGATATTGCGATAACGCGATATTGCGATGCGACAACACGATATTGCGATGCGATAACGCGAAAACGCGATATTGCGATACTGCGATAAGGCGATATTGCGATGCGATAATGCGATATTGCGATGCGATAACGCGATGTTGCGATGCGATAACGCGATAACGCGAAAACGCGATATTGCGATATTGCGAAATATCGCGTTATAATTACGCGATAATGTGCGATATTGTGCGATATTGCGATAATGCGATATATCGCGTTATTTTTCCGCGATATTGTGCGATATTATAGCAATATCGCAATATCGCACAATATCGCACACTATCGCGTTATTTTCTTGATGCGAGAGCGGATAGCCATGAAGACAACTCTGTCAACTCTGCTGGCCCAATTCCTGGTTATCTCCCCTGATTCGAACATTTCGAAATAGGTACGTTATGCAATGTTTTTTTTAATTCTTATTCGAAGGAGATGTAAAATAAATGTGCAATAATTGCATTGTGGGTAATACCTAACCCCGCCTATTTGAATATGTAACGAGGTTTTTCATTGGCTATTGGGAAATCGACGGCGAAAATGGCGGCATATTTGACAGTCGGTTTGCCTCGTCTTTGGCTGTCGATGTCGTCTTTGATAATGTTTGTCTTGTGTTTGTCTTCATTCTTAGTGCCAAATCACAAACAAACGATTTGAATGTAGGGAAACTGACCAAAGAGACAGTGAAGGCAAACCGACACATATCTCAAATATGCCCCCATTTTCGCCATCGATTTCTCAATAGCCAACGAAAAGCTTCGTTACATATCCAAATAGGCGGGGTTAGGTATTACCCACAATGCAATTATTGCACATTTATTTTACATCTCCTTCGAATAAGAATAAAAAAAACATTGCATAACGTACCTATTTCGAAATGTTCGAATCAGGGGAGATAACCAGGAATTGGGCCAGCAGAGTTGACAGAGTTGTCTTCATGGCTATCCGCTCTCGCATCAAGAAAATAACGCGATAGTGTGCGATATTGTGCGATATTGCGATATTGCGATATATCGCGTTATTTTCCCGCGATATTGTGCGATATTATAGCAATATCGCAATATCGCACAATATCGCGTTATTTTCTCGAAAATAACGCGATATTGTGCGATATTGTGATATTGCGATATATCGCGTTATTTCCCCGCGATATTGTGCGATATTATAGCAATATCGCAATATCGCACAATATCGCACAATATCGCGTTATTTTCTCGAAAATAACGCGATGTTGTGCGATATTGTGCGATATTGCGATATATCGCGTTATTTTCCGCGATATTGTGCGATATTATAGCAATATCGCAATATCGCACAATATCGCGTTATTTTCTCGAAAATAACGCGATATTGTGCGATATTGTTCGATATTGCGATATTGCGATATATCGCGTTATTTTCCCGCGATATTGTGCGATACATAGCAATATCGCAATATCGCACAATATCGCACACTATCGCGTTATTTTCTTGATGCGAGAGTGGATAGCCATGAAGACAACTCTGTCAACTCTGCTGGCCCAATTCCTGGTTATCTCCCCTGATTCGAACATTTCGAAATAGGTACGTTATGCAATGTTTTTTTTATTCTTATTCGAAGGAGATGTAAAATAAATGTGCAATAATTGCATTGTGGGTAATACCTAACCCCGCCTATTTGGATATGTAACGAAGCTTTTCGTTGGCTATTGAGAAATCGATGGCGAAAATGGGGGCATATTTGAGATATGTGTCGGTTTGCCATCACTGTCTCTTTGGTCAGTTTCCCTACGTTCAAATCGTTTGTTTGTGATTTGGCACTAAGAATGAAGACAAACACAAGACAAACATTATCAAAGACGACATCGACAGCCAAAGACGAGGCAAACCGACTGTCAAATATTCCGCCATTTTCGCCGTCGATTTCCCAATAGCCAATGAAAAACCTCGTTACATATTCAAATAGGCGGGGTTAGGTTTTACCCACAATGCAATTATTGCACATTTATATTACATCTCCTTCGAATAAGAATTAAAAAAAACATTGCATAACGTACCTATTTCGAAATGTTCGAATCAGGGGAGATAACCAGGAATTGGGCCAGCAGAGTTGACAGAGTTGTCTTCATGGCTATCCGCTCTCGCATCAAGAAAATAACGCGATAGTGTGCGATATTGTGCGATATTGCGATATTGCTATAATATCGCACAATATCGCGGGAAAATAACGCGATATATCGCATTATCGCAATATCGCACAATATCGCACATTATCGCGTAATTATAACGCGATATTTCGCAATATCGCAATATCGCGTTTTCGCGTTATCGCGTTATCGCATCGCAACATCGCGTTATCGCATCGCAATATCGCATTATCGCATCGCAATATCGCGTTATCGCAATATCGCAATATCGCGTTTTCGCGTTATCGCGTCGCAATATCGCGTTATCGCATCGCAATATCGCGTTATCGCAATATCGCAATATCGCAATATCGCGTTTTCGCGTTATCGCATCGCATTATCGCGTTATCGCATCGCAATATCGCGTTATCCCATCGCAATATCGCGTTATCGCAATATCGCCCAAAACGTTTCAAGGGCGATGGTCGATGGCCCCTCTCGGCCATCATATACAAGCCATCAGGACATCTTAACCTGTCGTATAAAAGCCCGCATCAAAATGGAAAGGAGTCAACAGGTGGAACCGACCGCTAAACAAAACCCACTGATCCTTATACGTATAAATAGAATGAAGCCTGCCGACCTAACCAGATACAAAATCAAAGGACAAATCTCAACTAAGCAGACTCAAGATATCAATCAGGATCTTTTTACTCTGCTTTGTTTTATTGATTTTCATTTATCTGTGGATGCCCAAATGTGGATATACCATAGATCTACTCTAACCAGCTCCCAAACTAGAGTGAAATATGAATCTCAATATTTGGGCTAGAGCTCTATGTTACTGCAGCAATTCAGTCGCGACATATCTTCTCAAGTTGGATCATTTTCTCCGAAATGGCGACGTCTACCAGAACCCAGGGCCTAACACAGGCGCTTCAAATAAAGACTTCCCAATCAATCCAAATCCTTCCAACAAAACGGACATGCTCAGTACTGGTCCTCCTGGAGGTAACCGTTTAAAAATCTTCTACCAAAACACAATGTTTAAGGACGGAACTGCAAGATTTGAACTTGTACATCGGTCATTGTGCCTTCGATGTTGTTTTTCTTACGGAGACTTGACTGAGCTAAAGCATATTTGATACCGTATTTCGGTGAGGGAGGGAGGGAGGGAATTTGGCTTAATGTCACTCATATGATGACAGTCAGTTTGGTTGGTGGAGGAAGCCGGAGTACCCGGAGAGAACCACCGCCCTTCGGCAAGTAACTGACAAACTTTCACACATGGACCAGCTGGGTTCGAACGCGTGCCGGTTCAGCGGTGTGAGGCTAGCGGTCACGAGCGAAGCGCCTTAGACCACTCGGCCACTGGTGAGACAGACAACACAGCGTTCGTCGAAAGTCGATTATGGCGAGGTGCTGATGGCCGTAATAAAACGTTTACGGCTAGTAGAAGCAGAAATCGTTTGGATTGGAATTGTTCTTCCGACGAAAAAACTGTATCTACCCAATGTTTACTACTCAGAGGACAATCTTGATTGGGTGGTTCATGAATTCGACAAATTGCGCGATCAGGTGCTCCAAAGGTATCGACCCAATGTCACAGTTTTATTTGTGGGGGATTTTAATCTGCGCGAGATAGGGCAACGATTTAATGCAAGACTCGAGGAAAGGATCTGCCGAAAGTTGTATTGTCAGTCCTTTGTCCGGAATATTACCCTTTCAATGGGGATCATACACCAAATTCTTGCCCGAAATCGACTGGATATGAAATGACTGGTTTCGTTGAGCATGTAAATTGGTCAATTGGTCAACTGATCAGGATTGCTTCTCAATTGCTTTCTTGGTGAACAGTCTATACCAGTCTAGTACTAATGGAACATGTACCAATCACTTTTTAGACCTCGTGTTCAGCAATACAAATAACATAGACAACTTGCACAGATAGAGCTGTTCATGAGACTTTGCCGTGCAAACTATTAATTACTCAGTGTAAGAGCTTCTCATGGAAATCAGACCGTATTGTCCGAAACAACGCTGACACTGCTTTCAACAATATCACTGTCTGCTATGTTGAATAAACTCGAGGGTTTAAATGAGTGCGTCGAAATGTTTTATAACATTTTGTTTTCTGGGATTAACGACAGCGGCCACAAAGTGAACACTGGCAACCAAAAATTTCCAACTTCGTACGGGGCTGATATTTTTTTCATGTTGCGTGAGAACGAAATCCGTACACAGATGGTGCAAACGGGGAGAATCCGCAAACAAACGGTACAAACGGAGAGAATCCGCAAACAGCCGGTACAAACGGAGAGAATCAGCACACAGACGGTACAAACGGAGAGAATAATGTTATCAGACAATCTCTAATCTCCGCCTATATTTTCACGAAGCAAATAGAACAAAAAGCGACGAATACATGACAAGCCCGTAAAAGGACTTCCATAAAAATCCGAAATGTGTGTCGGATATGTTAAAAACAAAACAAATTCTTCGTCTATACAAGGCTGTGTAATATATAATGACATTTCAGTGGATAAGCCTAGCTAGCTATGCCGTAAATCTTTTTAACGATTTTTTCAAATCTGTTTATAACAAAGTTGACGATATCGACAACTTCCCACCGATTAACGATGTTTCTAATGACACTATTTGCAGTGTCTTTATCTCTGTTGAGGAACTGCTGGGCAAACTTTGCTGTATTGATGTTAGTAATTGCCCCAGAAATATATCTGGCATTTTCCTGAGAAACTGTGCAGGGGAATTATATAATCCTTCAGCTATTATATGTAACTTGTCTTTAAAGGGGGTATGTTTTCCTCGACCTTTAAAATGGCTAGTGTTGTCCCGGTCGTTAAGCGTGGGGATAAGTGCGCAAACAAAAACTACAAGCTATTTTCACTTTCTTCCATCTTGAGCGAATTATTTGAGAAGCTAGTCCACGCGCAAATTGATATAGACGTTAAACATTTCATAAGTATACCCAAGCAAATCCGTTAACTTATGATATTTTTTTTATTTGACTGTTTTGACAAGTAATCGCAAGCTGATGATGTATATGCAGATTTTATTGTAGCTTCGACTCGGTTGTTAATTCACCAATTCAAGACATATGGTGTTGTTGTTATCTTTTGTTCATGGACAATAACATTACAAATGACAAGCGTCTAGTCCGTCATTCATAATCCAGCCGTCGTCCATTAGAGAATATCCGCGTCCATAATCCAAAGACCTATTCCATATTCCATATAACAGTATTGGGACCAAATTCAAAAAGACAAGCATTGTATACATAAACATAGGCTTGTTTCCTGCAAGAGAGAAGCGGTCAACAGTTTTCAATGATGCCGGCAAGACATCATGATGTTCCAAAAATATCAAATCCGTATCGCTGATCAGTATTCTTAATCCATAATATTCGTTGTAAAGTCGTCATCTAAAGAATGATGCATCTCAGTCACGCTTTGATTGTGACTGTTCATATGAGTACCATGAGGATCTTGAAGTACATGGGTTCATACGGCCCCTAGCCCGGGGTTAAGCGGAATTAGACACAAGTTACGAAACGTAGCGCCATAGATCTTGCACGCTACGTTCGTATTTTGCTATCAGCATGCGATATGTATCGCCAAATTTGAGAAACTTTGAGTGGAGGATTTTATGGATTCTGTATTTGGAAACTTTGCTACAAGATGTGTTTTTGTATTACATTTCACCCACATTTACACATAGATGACGTCACTAAAGCTCGGTAATATGTATATGTCTATTGATCATGTATATAGCTCTCACAAACAAAAGGCGAATGTATTTGGGTGCGTGGAAATCTGTCCAGCGGGGATGCAAATCGTTAAACTGACTGAACATTTTTTTCATAAGTGACATTTGCTTTAGGCCTTCTTGATTGGGTGATTCATGAATTCGACAAATTGCGCGATCAGGTGCTCCAAAGGTATCGACCCAATGACACAGTTTTATTTGTGGGTGATTTTAATCTGCGCGAGATAGGGCAACGATTTGATGCAAGACTCGAGGAAAGGATCAGCCGAAAGTTGTATTGTCAGTCCTTTGTCCGGAATATTACCTTTTCAATGGGGATCATACACCGAATTCTTGCCCGAAATCGACTGGATATGAAATGACTATGGTTTTGTTGAGCATGTAAATTGGTCAATTGGTCAACTGATCAGGATTGCTTCTTAATTGCTTTCTTGGTGAACAGTCTATACCAGCCTAGTACTAATAGAACATGTACCAATCACTTTTTAGACCTCGTGTTCAGCAATACAAATAACATACAGACAACTTGCACAGATAGAGCTGTTCATGAGACTTTGCCGTGCAAACTATTAATTACTCAGTGTAAGAGCTTCTCATGGAAATCAGACCGTATTGTCCGAAACAACGCTGACACTGCTTTCAACAATATCACTGTCTGCTATGTTGAATAAACTCGAGGGTTTAAATGAGTGCGTCGAAATGTTTTATAACATTTTGTTTTCTGGGATTAACGACAGCGGCCACAAAGTGAACACTGGCAACCGAAAACTTCCAACTTCGTACGGGGCTGATATTATTTTCATGTTGCGTGAGAACGAATTCCGTACACAGATGATGCAAACGGGGAGAATCCGCAGACAAACGGTACAGACGGAGAGAATCCGCAAACAGTCGGTACAAACGGAGAGAATCAGCACACAGACGGTACAAACGGAGAGAATCAGCACACAGACGGTACAAACGGAGAGAATCAGCACACAGACGGTACAAACGGAGAGAATCAGCACACAGACGGTACAAACGGAGAGAATCAGCACACAGACGGTACAAACGGAGAGAATCAGCACACAGACGGTGCAAACGGAGAGAATCAGCACACAGACGGTGCAAACGGAGAGAATCAGCACACAGACGGTGCAAACGGAGAGAATCAGCACACAGTCGGTACAAACGGAGAGAATCAGCACACAGACGGTGCAAACGGAGAGAATCAGCACACAGACGGTGCAAACGGAGAGAATCAGCACACAGACGGTGCAAACGGAGAGAATCAGCACACAGTCGGTACAAACGGAGAGAATCAGCACACAGACGGTGCAAACGGAGAGAATCAGCACACAGTCGGTACAAACGGAGAGAATCAGCACACAGACGGTACAAACGGAGAGAATCAGCACACAGACGGTGCAAACGGAGACAATAATGTTATCAGACAATCTTTAATCTCCGTTTATATTTTCACGAAGCAAATAGAACAAAAAGCGACGAATACATGACAAACCCGTAAAAAGACTTCCATAAAAATCCGAAATGTGTGTGAGATATGTTAAAAACAAAACAAATTCTTCGTCTATACAAGGCTGTGTAATATATAATGACATTTCAGTGGATAAGCCTAGCTAGCTATGCCGTAAATCTTTTTAACGACTTTTTCAAATCTGTTTATAACCAAGTTGACGATATCGACAACTTCCCACCGATTAACGATGTTTCTATTGACACTATTTGCAGTGTCTTTATCTCTGTTGAGGAACTGCTGGGCAAACTTCGCTGTATTGATGTTAGTAATTGTGCCAGAAATATATCTGGCATTTTCCTGAGAAACTGTGCAGGGGAATTATATAATCCTTCAGCTATTATATGTAACTTGTCTTTAAAGAGGGTGTGTTTTCCTCGACCTTTAAAATGGCTAGTGTTGTCCCGGTCGTTAAGCGTGGGGATAAGTGCGCAAACAAAAACTACAAGCTATTTTCACTTTCTTCCATCTTGAGCGAATTATTTGAGAAGCTAGTCCACGCGCAAATTGATATAGACGTTAAACATTTCATAAGTATACCCAAGCAAATCCGTTAACTTATGATATTTTTTTTATTTGACTGTTTTGACAAGTAATCGCAAGCTGATGATGTATATGCAGATTTTATTGTAGCTTCGACTCGGTTGTTAATTCACCAATTCAAGACATATGGTTTTGTTGTTATCTTTTGCTCATGGACAATAACATTACAAATGACAAGCGTCTAGTCCGTCATTCATAATCCAGCCGTCGTCCATTAGAGAATATCCGCGTCCATAATCCAAAGACCTATTCCATATTCCATATAACAGTATTAGCACCAAATTCAAAAAGTCAATCATTGTATACATAAACATAGGCTTGTTTCCTGCAAGAGAGAAGCGGTCAACAGTTTTCAATGATGCCGGCAAGACATCATGATGTTCCAAAAATATCAAATCCGTATCGCTGATCAGTATTCTTAATCCATAATATTCGTTGTAATGTCGTCATCTAAAGAATGATGTATCTCAGTCACGCTTTGATTGTGGCTGTTCATATGAGTACCATGAGGATCTTGAAGTACATGGGTTCATACGACCCCTAGCCCCGGGTTAAGCGGAATTAGACACAAGTAACGAAACGTAGCGCCATAGATCTTGACGCTACGTTCGTATTTTGCTATCAGCATGCGATATGTATCGCCAAATTTGAGAAACTTTGAGTGGAGGATTTTATGGATTCTGTATTTGGAAACTTTGCTACAAGATGTCGTTTTGTATTACATTTCACCCACATTTACACATAGATGACGTCACTAAAGCTCGGTAATATGTATATGTCTATTGATCATGTATATAGTTCTCACAAACAAAAGGCGAATGTATTTGGGTGCGTGGAAATCTGTCCAGCGGGGATGCAAATCGTTAAACTGACTGAACATTTTTTTCATAAGTGACATTTGCTTTAGGCCTTCTTGATTGGGTGATTCATGAATTCGACAAATTGCGCGATCAGGTGCTCCAAAGGTATCGACCCAATGACACAGTTTTATTTGTGGGTGATTTTAATCTGCGCGAGATAGGGCAACGATTTGATGCAAGACTCGAGGAAAGGATCTGCCGAAAGTTGTATTGTCAGTCCTTTGTCCGGAATATTACCTTTTCAATGGGGATCATACACCAAATTCTTGCCCGAAATCGACTAGATATGAAATGACTATGGTTTCGTTGAGCATGTAAATTGGTCAGTTGGTCAACTGATCAGGATTGCTTCTCAATTGCTTTCTTGGTGAACAGTCTATACCAGCCCAGTACTAATAGAACATGTACCAATCACTTTTTAGACCTCGTGTTCAGCAATACAAATAACATACAGACAACTTGCACAGATAGAGATGTTCATGAGACTTTGTCGTGCAAACTATTAATTACTCAGTGTAAGAGCTTCTCATCTTCTCATTGTCCAAAACAACGCTGACACTGCTTTCAACAATATCACTGTCTGCTATATTGAATAAACTCGAGGGTTTAAATGAGTGCGTCGAAATGTTTTATAACATTTTGTTTTCTGTGATTAACGACAGCGGCCACAAAGTGAACACTGGCAACCAAAAATTTCCAAATTCGTATGGGGCTGATATTCCTACGAAGTAGGCTACAGATCGCAAATTGTCCGGTGATGAGTGAGTCAGTCAGTCCATCCGAATCCTTTCGTCGGCAAAATAAGGAGAACCGTTGACATTAGAACCTTGATTTTTGGCATGAACGTCCATTAGGGCATTGTTACCAGCAAGTTCTGATTTGAAATAATTCTGATTAAAATTAGATTTATAATAAACACTTCAGTATATTGTTATAGATACATACCATCCATGTGGCCTTTAACAGTATCATGTTCCTTTTATGACCATGAAGCCTTATCAGTGGATTTAAAAGTCATTAAGGCTTGTCCTTGGAACAAACACAGAGAGAGGCTCTATCCGAGCCTTGTGGTTTTTAACAGTGATTTATATCCAAGCCCACTGAGATCAGGCTGGTTTCTACTCTGCTGCTTGTCACATCAAATTACAGTGGTCGGTGTCCTGTATAGCAGATACTATAGTATATTATTGCATGCCTGTCAACTATCCTGGAACATTTCCTAGCTTAGACATTAAACAGCCCGCTAAACTTGCCATCAAATGTGATCAGGCTGGGAGTACAAGAATGTGCGGTGTATTTTCTGTGGACTGTGTAGGCTGTACAGTCTGAATGAAGACAGCCTAGCAGAATTAGTTAAAGCTAGGCGGTTTAGCGTTTATCAATGAAGAAAATCGCCGATCAACCGCCATAGAATATAATGTTAAACAAGAAAACCGGTATAGTACATTCATCAGATTGCCGATGCCCAAAATGTGTTGTCTCATATATCTAGATAACAACGTGATGTAGAGACGCTATTTATTCGTCTTTGTACCGGTTATGCTCAGGAGAATGACATAGAATCATTATTATCTTGTGCATAGAAGGTGTTGGTCTTGAGTTGAATTACCGTAAACTACATAAATGCTACCTTTCTACTATAGTACTATATATAAAAAATTGTCGTATTGTTGGGAAAATAATGTGATTCAAAAGTTGTTTTGATCCTGTACAAGGGCACTGAAAACCATTAAAGAGATGTAAATGTATTTTCACACGTAAAGCTTGAAATCTACTGAACCTATATTATTCAATCTGTTTCCTTTCATTAGAAAATTGTAAAATTAAATCGGCGAGTGTTATTTATTTTGGAATGAAGGCGCATTAGGAGACTGTTACCAACAAGTTCTGAGCTGACCTACTTTTGATGAAAATTTCTGGTGATTTTTGATGAAAATCACTGGCGATTCTGACTTGGGCAGTGCCCATCTTAATATATGCAAGAGTTCAGTTCGCGTTCGAGTCCTAATGCCTACTGTACTTCGTAGGTCCTGTGACGTTAGTCACACTGCCATGTTATTTTCATGTTGCGTGAGAACGAAATCCGTACACAGATGGTGCAAACGGGGAGAATCCGCAAACAAACGGTACAAACGGAGAATCAGCACACAGACGGTACAAACGGAGAGAATCAGCACACAGACGGTACAAACGGAGAGAATCAGCACACAGTCGGTACAAACGGAGAGAATCAGCACACAGACGGTACAAACGAAGAGAATAATGTTATCAGACAATCTTTAATCTCCGTTTATATTTTCACGAAGCAAATAGAACAAAAAACGGCGAATACATGACAAGCCTGTAAAAGGACTTCCATAAAAATCCGAAATGTGTGTGGGATATGTTAAAAACAAAACAAATTCTTCGTCTATACAAGGCTGTGTAACATATAATGACATTTCAGTGGATAAGCCTAGCTAGCTATGCCGTAAATCTTTTTAACGACTTTTTCAAATCTGTTTATAACAAAGTTGACGATATCGACAACTTCCCACCGATTAACGATGTTTCTAATGACACTGTTTGCAGTGTCTTTATCTCTGTTGAGGAACTGCTGGGCAAACTTCGCTGTATTGATGTTAGTAATTGCCCCAGAAATATATCTGGCATTTTCCTGAGAAACTGTGCAGGGGAATTGTATAATCCTTCAGCTATTATATGTCACTTGTCTTTAAAGGGGGTATGTTTTCCTCGACCTTTAAAATGGCTAGTGTTGTCGCGGTCGTTAAGTGTGGGGATACGTGCGCAAACAAAAACTACAGGCTATTTTCACTTTCTTCCATCTTGAGCGAATTATTTGAGAAGCTAGTCCACGCGCAAATTTATATAGACGTTAAACATTTCATAAGTATACCCAAGCAAATCCGTTAACTTATGATATTTTTTTTATTTGACTGTTTTGACAAGTAATCGCAAGCTGATGATGTATATGCAGATTTTATTGTAGCTTCGACTCGGTTGTTAATTCACCAATTCAAGACATATGGTTTTGTTGTTATCTTTTGTTCATGGACAATAACATTACAAATGACAAGCGTCTAGTCCGTCATTCATAATCCAGCCGTCGTCCATTAGAGAATATCCGCGTCCATAATCCAAAGACCTATTCCATATTCCATATAACAGTATTTGCACCAAATTCAAAAAGACAATCATTGTATACATAAACATAGGCTTGTTTCCTGCAAGAGAGAAGCGGTCAACAGTTTTCAATGATGCCGGCAAGACATCATGATGTTCCAAACATATCAAATCCGTATCGCTGATCAGTATTCTTAATCCATTATATTCGTTATAGAGTCGTCATCTAAAAAAAGATGTATCTCAGTCACGCTTTGATTGTGACTGTTCATATGAGTACCATGAGGATCTTGAAGTACATGGGTTCATACGGCCCCTAGCCCCGGGTTAAGCGGAATTAGACACAAGTTACGAAACGTAGCGCCATAGATCTTGCACGCTACGTTCATATTTTGCTATCAGCATGCGATATGTATCGCCAAATTTGAGAAACTTTGAGTGGAGGATTTTATGGATTCTGTATAAGGAAACTTTGCTACAAGATGTCGTTTTGTATTACATTTCACCCACATTTACACATAGATGACGTCACTAAAGCTCGGTAATATGTATATGTCTATTGATCATGTACATAGTTCTCACAAACAAAAGGCGAATGTATTTGGGTGCGTGGAAATCTGTCCAGCGGGGATGCAAATCGTTAAACTGACTGAACATTTTTTTCATAAGTGACATTTGCTTTAGGCCTTCTTGATTGGGTGATTCATGAATTCGACAAATTGCGCGATCAGGTGCTCCAAAGGTATCGACCCAATGACACAGTTTTATGTGTGGGTGATTTTAATCTGCGCGAGATAGGGCAACGATTTGATGCAAGACTCGAGGAAAGGATCTGCCGAAAGTTGTATTTTCAGTCCTTTGTCCGGAATATTACCTTTTCAATGGGGATCATACACCAAATTCTTACCCGAAATCGACTAGATATGAAATGACTATGGTTTCGTTGAGCATGTAAATTGGTCAATTGGTCAACTGATCAGGATTGCTTCTCAATTGCTTTCTTGGTGAACAGTCTATACCAGCCTAGTACTAATAGAACATGTACCAATCACTTTTTAGACCTCGTGTTCAGCAATACAAATAACATACAGACAACTTGCACAGATAGAGCTGTTCATGAGACTTTGTCGTGCAAACTATTAATTACTCAGTGTAAGAGTTTCTCATGGAAATCAGACCGTATTGTCCAAAACAACGCTGACACTGTTTTCAACAATATCACTGTCTGCTATGTTGAATAAACTCGAGGGTTTAAATGAGTGCGTCGAAATGTTTTATAACATTTTGTTTTCTGGGATTAACGACAGCGGCCACAAAGTGAACACTGGCAACCAAAAATTTCCAACTTCGTACGGGGCTGATATTATTTTCATGTTGCGTGAGAACGAATTCCGTACACAGATGGTGCAAACGGGGAGAATCCGCAGACAAACGATACAAACGGAGAGAATCCGCAAACAGTCGGTACAAACGGAGAGAATCAGAAAAATCCGAAATGTGTGTGGGATATGTTAAAAACAAAACAAATTCTTCGTCTATACAAGGCTGTGTAATATATAATGACATTTCAGTGGATAAGCCTAGCTAGCTATGCTGTAAATCTTTTTAACGACTTTTTCAAATCTGTTTATAACAAAGTTGACGATATCGACAACTTCCCACCGATTAACGATGTTTCTAATGACACTGTTTGCAGTGTCTTTATCTCTGTTGAGGAACTGCTGGGCAAACTTCGCTGTATTGATGTTAGTAATTGCCCCAGAAATATATCTGGCATTTTCCTGAGAAACTGTGCAGGGGAATTATATAATCCTTCAGCTATTATATGTAACTTGTCTTTAAAGGGGGTATGTTTTCCTCGACCTTTAAAATGGCTAGTGTTGTCCCGGTCGATAAGCGTGGAGATAAGTGCGCAAACAAAAACTACAGGCTATTTTCACTTTCTTCCATCTTGAGCGAATTATTTAAGAAGCTAGTCCACGCGCAAATTTATATAGACGTTAAACATTTCATAAGTATACCCAAGCAAATCCGTTAACTTATGATATTTTTTTTATTTGACTGTTTTGACAAGTAATCGCAAGCTGATGATGTACATGCAGATTTTATTGTAGCTTCGACTCGGTTGTTAATTCACCAATTCAAGACATATGGTTTTGTTGTTATCTTTTGTTCATGGACAATAACATTACAAATGACAAGCGTCTAGTCCGTCATTCATAATCCAGCCGTCGTCCATTAGAAAATATCCGCGTCCATAATCCAAAGACCTATTCCATATTCCATATAACAGTATTAGCACCAAATTCAAAGACAATCATAGTATACATAAACATAGGCTTGTTTCCTGCAAGAGAGAAGCGGTCAACAGTTTTCAATGATGCCGGCAAGACATCATGATGTTCCAAAAATATCAAATCCGTATCGCTGATCAGTATTCTTAATCCATAATATTCGTTGTAATTCGTCATCTAAAGAATGATGTATCTCAGTCACGCTTTGATTGTGACTGTTCATATGAGTACCATGAGGATCTTGAAGTACATGGGTTCATACGGCCCCTAGCCCGGGTTAAGCGGAATTAGACACAAGTTACGAAACGTAGCGCCATAGATCTTGCACGCTACCTTCGTATTTTGCTATCAGCATGCGATATGTATCGCCAAATTTGAGAAACTTTGAGTGGAGGATTTTATGGATTCTGTATTTGGAAACTTTGCTACAAGATGTCGTTTTGTATTACATTTCACCCACATTTACACATAGATGACGTCACTAAAGCTCAGTAATATGTATATGTCTATTGATCATGTATATAGTTCTCACAAACAAAAGGCGAATGTATTTGGGTGCGTGGAAATCTGTCCAGCGGGGATGCAAATCGTTAAACTGACTGAACATTTTTTTCATAAGTGACATTTGCTTCAGACCTTCTTGATTGGGTGATTCATGAATTCGACAAATTGCGCGATCAGGTGCTCCAAAGGTATCGACCCAATGACATAGTTTTATTTGTGGGTGATTTTAATCTGCGCGAGATAGGGCAACGATTTGATGCAAGACTCGAGGAAAGGATCAGCCGAAAGTTGTATTGTCAGTCCTTTGTCCGGAATATTACCTTTTCAATGGGGATCATACACCAAATTCTTGCCCGAAATCGACTGGATATGAAATGACTATGGTTTCGTTGAGCATGTAAATTGGTCAATTGGTCAACTGATCAGGATTGCTTCTCAATTGCTTTCTTGGTGAACAGTCTGTACCAGCCTAGTACTAATAGAACATGTACCAATCACTTTTTAGACCTCGTGTTCAGCAATACAAATAACATACAGACAACTTGCACAGATAGAGATGTTCATGAGACTTTGCCGTGCAAACTATTAATTACTCAGTGTAAGAGCTTCTCATGGAAATCAGACCGTATTGTCCGAAACAACGCTGACACTGCTTTCAACAATATCACTGTCTGCTATATTGAATAAACTCGAGGGTTTAAATGAGTGCGTCGAAATGTTTTATAACATTTTGTTTTCTGTGATTAACGACAGCGGCCACAAAGTGAACACTGGCAACCAAAAATTTCCAAATTCGTATGGGGCTGATATTCCTACGAAGTAGGCTGCAGATCGCAAATTGTCCGGTAATGAGTGAGTCAGTCAGTCCATCCGGATCCTTTCGTCGGCAAAATAAGGAGAACCGTTGACATTAGAACCTTGATTTTTGGCATGAACGTGCATTAGGGCATTGTTACCAGCAAATTCTGATCTGAAATAATTCTGATTAAAATTAGATTTATAATTAACACTTCAGTATATTGTTATAGATACATACCATCCATGTGGCCTTTAACAGTATCATGTTCCTTTTATGACCATGAAGCCTTATCAGTGCATTTAAAAGTCATTAAGGCTTGTCCTTGGAACAAACACAGAGAGAGGCTCTATCCGAGCCTTGTGGTTTTTAACAGTGATTTATATCCAAGCCCACTGAGATCAGGCTGGTTTCTACACTGCTGCTTGTCACATCAAATTACAGTGGTCGGTGTCCTGTATAGCAGATACTATAGTATATTATTGCATGCCTGTCAACTATCCTGGAACATTTCCTAGCTTAGACATTAAACAGCCCGCTAAACTTGCCATCAAATGTGATCAGGCTGGGAGTACAAGAATGTGCGGTGTATTTTCTGTGGACTGTGTAGGCTGTACAGTCTGAATGAAGACAGCCTAGCAGAATTAGTTAAAGCTAGGTGGTTTAACGTTTATCAATGAAGAAAATCACCGATCAACCGCCATAGAATATAATGTGAAACAAGAAAACCGGGATAGTACATTCATCAGATTGCCGATGCCCAAAATGTGTTGTCTCATATATCTAGATAACAACGTGATGTAGAGACGCTATTTATTCGTCTTTGTACCGGTTATGCTCAGGAGAATGACATAGAATCCTTATTATCTTGTGCATAGAAGGTGTTGGTCTTGAGTTGCATTACCGTAAACTACATAAATGCTACCTTTCTACTACAGTACTATATATAAAAAATTGTCGTATTGTTGGGAAAATAATGTGATTCAAAAAGTTGTTTTGATCCTGTACAAGGGCACTGAAACCCATTAAAGAGATGTAAATGTATTTTCACACGTAAAGCTTGAAATCTACTGAACCTATATTATTCAATCTGTTTCCTTTAATTAGAAAATTGTAAAATTAAATCGGCGAGTGTTATTTATTTTGGAATGAAGGCGCATTAGGAAACTGTTACCAACAAGTTCTGAGCTGACCTACTTTTGATGAAAATTTCTGGTGATTTTTGATGAAAATCACTGGCGATTCTGACTTGGGCAGTGCCCATCTTAATATATGCAAGAGTTCAGTTCGCGTTCGAGTCCTAATGCCTACTGTACTTCGTAGGTCCTGTGACGTTAGTCACACTGCCATGTTATTTTCATGTTGCGTGAGAACGAAATCCGTACACAGATGGTGCAAACGGGGAGAATCCGCAAACAAACGGTACAAACGGAGAGAATCCGCAAACAGTCGGTACAAACGGATAGAATCAGCACACAGTCGGTACAAACTGAGAGAATCAGCACACAGACGGTACAAACGAAGAGAATAATGTTATCAGACAATCTCTAATCTCCGCTTATATTTTCACGAAGCAAATAGAACAAAAAACGGCGAATACATGACAAGCCTGTAAAAGGACTTCCATAAAAATCCGAAATGTGTGTGGGATATGTTAAAAACAAAACAAATTCTTCGTCTATACAAGGCTGTGTAATATATAATGACATTTCAGTGGATAAGCCTAGCTAGCTATGCCGTAAATCTTTTTAGCGACTTTTTCAAATCTGTTTATAACAAAGATGACGATATCGACAACTTCCCATCGATTAACGATGTTTCTAATGACACTGTTTGCAGTGTCTTCATCTCTGTTGAGGAACTGCTGGGCAAACTTCGCTGTATTGATGTTAGTAATTGCCCCAGAAATAAATCTGGCATTTTCCTGAGAAACTGTGCAGGGGAATTATATAATCTTTCAGCTATTATATGTAACTTGTCTTTAAAGGGGGTATGTTTTCCTCGACCTTTAAAATGGCTAGTGTTGTCCCGGTCGTTAAGCGTGGGGATAAGTGCGCAAACAAAAACTACAGGCTATTTTCACTTTTATCCATATTGAGCGAATTATTTGAGAAGCTAGTCCACGCGCAAATGTATATAGACGTTAAACATTTCATAAGTATACCCAAGCAAATCCGTTAACTTATGATATTTTTATTATTTGACTGTTTTGACAAGTAATCGCAAGCTGATGCTGTATATGCAGATTTTATTGTAGCTTCGATTGGGTTGTTAATTCACCAATTCAAGACTTATGGTTTTGTTGTAATCTTTTGTTCATGGACAATAACATTACAAAGACTTATGGATTCTGTTCAGATTTTGTATTTGGAAACTTTGCTACAAGATGTCGTTTTGTATTACATTTCACCCACATTTACACATAGATGACGTCACTAGGGAGCAAACTTGTAATTTCGTTTCCCAACAAAAAAAATAAAAAAAATAAAATAGAACGGCTCAACATGCGCTTTTCATATTTCTTCTGTGAATATTTTTGCCATAAGATGCCGCATTGGATTGTGCTTCATTCACATACACTAGATGGCTTCACATTCGGCACAACTTTAATTTTTTGCTGGACAGTAAGAGCAGAACGACTCCCCGTATTGTTTTCAAATTTGGTTTGTGGATATCTTGCCACCAACTGTCGCTTTGGCTTGCTTGGCACCACTTGTTTTACACGCATGGATAGAATATCTGGAATCTACCCATAGACAATCTTCATTTATTACAGTCCCGTATTTGATCCCTTAACAGGAATGTACCAAAATTTCATCAAGATAACCCTTAACTTATAGGCAGCTCGTGTTTATATTTTATTTTGTTCCCCTCTCTTTTACCTATTGCCAGGAGAAACTTTGTCGGGTGAACATTCTAGATTCAATTTCTCCTGAATGTAATGTATAGTGTAACAGTTACCAGTTTGCAAAAAAAAAAATAACGGTAACATGTCCCCAATGTCAGCATGTTCATATGTCAATAACTTATCAGGTCATAATAATTGAACTTATGGTAAACTGCGAAGTGTACATTTTATAATCTGCTGATAACAAAACAAAAAACTTTTTGCGCGTTCCCTGTATCTCTCCTGTTTGATTTCTTTCTTTCTCTCTGGAAAGGGAAGAGTTCCCCGCCCGTCCTCGGAGGCCTGGGTCTGTCGGGCTGTGTCTTCTTTCGCGGCCCATCTGGCCGCTCCGATGTCCAATGTGGGCTGGAAGTGCACTTATCCTCGATTAAGTGTTTCGACATTCTGATCTGTAATGAGAGAAAAAGAAGAGACGTGTTGGTTTGGGAGGTGGGCTTAGCATCTCCAACCGGCACATCTGTAATATAGATAATGCGAGGACGAGTGCAATCTCAGTAAACTCAGATATAATATCACGGAATATTATATCTGAATTCAGCCCTATATAAATCTCATGCGAATCTGAAACTAAATTTGTTAGCCAATCAGGTGGCTAGCTTGTTGAAATCACGCCCACAGAAATTACACGCGGTAGCACGTGGACTAATATATAAACATTATCGGGTAACAGTATCCAAATATGGCATCATTTCCAGACAGATCCGTGAAGATCAAAGAGTTTACTCCCGCCGAAAAGTCTGGCTTTGTTTGGGGTTATAGAATATGAAAAGATTTTGCCGCGCGAGATGTTAATCTCCGTGAAGTAAACGTCGATCATTGCCAGAGAGAAAAGTCAGAAATGGTCGTGATTGGCTTATTATGGGATGTCGCAGAATATCGGCAAACATTTCGCACGAAGTTTTCATAGAGTTACGTCTAGATGGTATTCCCCTGATTTACCATCTTGGTTACCTAGACTGGGAGCGGTGGTGTGCTCGTTAAGTTGGACGCTGGATCGTGAACATATCCAACACTCCTGCACGTTAAGACGTACATTCCGAATCGAATTCGTTTGGTTTTTGTGGATTAATTAATTTTTCTAGCCAGACTTGTACGGTAGATCGTGGTTTCCTTCACACTTCTCGACAGTATAGTGCTTCCGATTCTACGATTCTTGGAAATACGCAGACCATTCCAGTGCAGAGGCTGTGATTACACCTCTGGTCTGCCGAGCATAATTGCCTGTCGCTGGATAACCCGTCCTACCTAACCAATGTATTATATTTTCTTTCGGCGTCCGCTTGAGAAGAAGTATATTTTTGTCGTTCTATTCAATCCCATTTGTACGCATCAGGCACACGTAACATCGTGTCGCCCAGATGAGACATCTCACTTTCCGACAGTGTGTCCAACCATCCTAACAAAGCAGACAAATCCACAGTTCTAATTTCACTTTCGGTAGCGCTGTTTATCCATGGCCCCCAACATCCATGATAATTAAATGGATGGTGGGGATATTTATACAATTCAATTAGCCTGTCACCTCCCTCATGTAACATGGCACCAACTTAATTGCCAGCGCGAGGTCCCGGGATTGGCACAGTCGGAAGAGCAAGCTTTAAGTTGGTGAATCGGGTTACATATAGGACTTCACGCCTTGTTGCACATGTACTTTGCGTTGACAATGACAATTTAATTGGCTTCGTGTTACGTAAGCCATGTCAGATTTCTGGATAAGTGATCACGTGTCATGCAGATGAATGAATACACAAGTTATGACGTAATTGAGAGAGACATAATACGTCATCACGGGTTTGAACCATTATACCCGTATTCATTTTGAGTGTTGTGGTATATGTAGACCCTCGTTTTCGTTGCACTTCCGGGTTGGTTTGCATCCTTGGCCCTAGACTTGCCCAGCTTTCAAAATTCATTACAGCTGGATTCGCCTACAGGCCGGCCGGGGTCAGGGCGTGGCTTTTCAACAGACTCAGTTATGCATCTTTGATGGATATTTAGCACAATGTTGTCTCACGAGGGCTTCTACTTCACTCGGGACTGACCTTGGCCTATTTTAAAGGACCAGGAAGGTCAAAATGATAATAGATTTCATAGTTTCTTATGAACACATTATTTAAGGAAAACAATATAGCTAGAATCTTGATCTTGTCACTATGCTGTCTTGAGGAATATATAGAATATAGAATATATAAGTTCACTCTGGACTGAAACTGACGTGTGTTCAAAAGTCAGCAAAGATAACTAGTGACTAGATCTTCACAAAATGCTTCCATATGAAGGCCTCTGGCTCATCTAGGACGAACCGTGACCTATTCTCAAGCATCATAAAAGGTTAAAATGTTAAAAACTCAGTCATATCTACTTGTAAATGCAATATATAGGGACCCCTAGGTCAAGTTCACTCCCGTCTGACTTTGATCTATTTTTAAAGAGCGCAGAGGCAAAAATGCGAAGAGGAGACATATTTGCTTGTCAACACAGGAATTTCGATACCGACACAATGCTGCCTTATATCTAGGTCAAGTTCGCTCTGGACTGTTTTTGACCTATTACAAAAAGGTCACATAATATATGATTTAAACACATAGTGGTACAACCTCGTAATGTTGAATGCAATATTTTGTATTAATTATTAATCATTTGAGTTTTTGATATTGCCATGGATTTGAGATCGCTACGCCTGTGCGATCCACATATTGACCACTTCTTATTCCTGGGATCCCCTTCCCCCCACCCCATTACGCATTTTGCTCTCGCCACTTCACAGCTTTACCTGCTCTCAGCTGTTTTGGATTAATGTTACCCGGGTGTTTCACGTCTGAAGCGTCCAAAGTTACCTGGTTATAGTTCAGTATTGTTTTCTTACTTAAACTGAACTTAAATTATCATTTATGATTTTCTTTATGTTATCAATTTTATCGTTTTTTATGTTATCAAGTTTGTAGTTATTTTCAATGAGACAGTAGCAGGTGGTCAAACAAGGTCAAAGCAGGTGGTCAAGACAGGGACTGCTCCTGTGGCATCTCCTCGCTTCAGAAAGAGGTCAGTGAGGGACTGCCACAGTTATTTACTCTACTACCTCATTCATAATGTGTTAGGGTGCACTGTACATCTGATACTGGCATTGATTTAATGGTTTGATGCCATACATAATGGTTTGATGGTGATGGCGTCTATGTATGCTTGGATCTGTCTTTGATTTAACAGTGAGGCTCACAACGTAGATAAGATATTGTAAATGGTAAGACGATGATACTTGTCTTTGACAGTGATTCTTGAGTGATCAAGCCGCTTCATGCGGTTATTAGAGTGTCCCTATTTTGTTGTAATTATTTGATACATTCATAGAAGCTTGACAGCTAGGGTTGTCGTATACATTTGATGGTGTCGTGAACGGTTTCACGATAATGGTTGTAACATGCATAGATTCGACATTGTCCCAAATTCTTGGGCAGGAAGGCTTGTGAAGCTCAATAGCGTTTTATTAAAGATTGTTCATTTGCACTTGTTAAGTGATTTGTCATATGACTTTAGTCGCCAGACGTCGTCAATTTTCCCCACCTCTTGAATATCGCCCCAATTTATTACCTGTATATGGTAGGATTCTGCTGGTGGACTGTTGGTCCCCAAGGCCCGTCATTCGACAAATATATGTACATGTAGGATTATTGTTTTGGTGGAAAATTTAAGCCGTACGACGTCGGGCACCACAGGTTAGTTTTTCAGAGTGTTTATCAGGTTTATCCCATGTTGAGGCGTTCACTCCATCAGACGTCCTCGATGCACATCCATTAACCAATGAGTTATTTCTTTGAGCTGATCTGTCATTACAGCTCCCGAGCTAACGTATCTAATTTCGCTAAAACCGGTGCTAGGGGCCGTGTGGATACTTCATAAGTCTCTACATGAACATCCGCAATAGAAACGCGACTGAGATACTAAGGCTACGTTCCAGAATCCATCGTATTCTCGGGTCTGAATGTGAGGTGCTGAGGGAAGCTGCGGAGTCATATAGTTGCTTTTCAGCCACCAGACGTCGTCAATTTTTCCCACCCCTTGCATATCGCTCCAGTTGACACATATGCGCTCATTCGCAACTTCTCGGGGATCTCCGTTTTGAGATGTCCCTCGAAGGCCATTGAGGCCATTTTGGACTAGAGCGTGGTCATGTGACTTCGGTCTGTCAGGGACCTGTCAGTGACGTCACGGGAATTATATCTTGTCAATACGTGGCGTGTGTACCATTTAAACTGATGGTTTTCTATTGAAACGTGCTTCGAATGAAAAGAATAAACAGTTTTTAGAATATCTGACGTAAATCAGAGACTCGCAGGGAAATATTTGCTGGTCGGGGATTAAGGCTTCCGCGAGAGTGATTGGGCTTCGGAGCCGCGTCACATCTGGAGATTCATAGGAAATTCATGTTGTCGTCGCCCGAGCGTAGAATCAGTCCCCTTCGTAGATTTCCGCTCGGGAGTTCCGAATGATATGCGCTGTGATGTGTGCTTGACATTTTCATCATTGAATAAATGGTGCAATAACTATAGGTATTACGTGTAGTTATAATGGATATAAATATTTTGATATTTGAGTAATACTTTGATTTGTTATGATATGTTATGATATGTTCTTATTCGGTCGTGCTTGCCAATTCATTCTGTTCAGGCACACAATTCTAAGTTCAGAAGCCATGGCAATATCCATGTTACATGTGTTACAGAGGCTAGATCATGTCATTCAAGATGTCCACTTGAACAGCTACAACAAAGCGCTGCTGAGATACAAATTCTTCACAGGGATCATTATTGATTCTTGTGATGTTTTTAGATATGCATTCAGAATAATGACCTGTCGGGTCACATGACTTCTTGTCAGTACTCCGGCATCTTTTTCCGCCATTTGTATATGTTGCGTTTAATTGTTATCTGTGTATGGTGCAATTCTGCAGGTGGACGTCTCGTCACCGAGGCTTGCCCTCTGTACACATCATTGTGATTGTAGTGTGTGACTGGTTAACCTGGGGGAGAATGAAGCGCTCGGTCATCGTCGGGCCTCACCGATTTGTGTTTGATATATGTTGGCATTTGTGGAATGTTGATGCTGGGTCGACATCGGGCCTTACAGACTAGTCTTCTGTGTTACATGCCGTCATTTTCATCTGACGACGATACAGCTCACCAATTTCCAGTGTGTGAGTTGTCACAGCGAATTAGCTCACCAATTACCAATATACGAGTTGTCAGAGCATTTCCATCATAGCTCTCTAGATTTGTATCTAATACCGCTTATGCCGGTGCTGGGGGCCGTGTGGTCATATCGTCCAAGTTGCCACATGAACAGGTACAATAAAAGCGTACCTGAGAAACAAGACATTTCATGAATCGTTAGATTCTTGGTATGTGCTTTAGAATAGGTTAACCGGATGACTATAATGTGAGGTCATGTGACTCTGTCAGTATGTCGGCACCTCTTCCCACTTCCCTTATATGTGTTGTAATTCTGAATAGTAACTTGCATTCTACTAATATTTTCCCATTTGGGTCGTCTGTTTATCTAACGGTCACATAGATCCTCACTTTCTATCAGCTGACTTGATAGGGCTATTATATCATTGCTCTTGGATATTGGTATTTAATATCGCTCAAACCGGTGACGGGAGCCGTATGGGCATGTCATACAAGATGTCCACTTGAACTTCTTGTCAGTAGGCCGGCATCTTTTTCCACCTCCTTTATATTTTGCGTTTAACCCTATCTGGCCTGGCCTTTTGGGGATCTGTCCAGGCCCCCCCCCCCCTCCCCTAATTATTTTTCTTATCCCTTGAGCTAGGGTGCTGAAACTTACCACACTATACCCTTGGGTCAAGCCCTACCAGAAAATGTAAAAAATCCAAGATGGCCGCTTTGATGACGTAACAGTGACGTCATTTTCAAAAACGGTATTTTTTGGTCGATTTTCCGAATTTTTTATTTATGCAATTTCTCAGCAAAACCTGCATGATAAATTAGTAAATATTAATGTGATGTGAAATAAAATATTTTTTGCCCAATTTTCATCGCGGAAAAGCAGAAATTTTGAAGAAATATGATAAAAACATCACTTTTCTGATACCCCACGTGGCCGCCATCTTGAATTTACCCATGATCCTCTGCTCAGGGGGTTATACAAATGGGCTCAAAATTACCCCAATATGATAAACTATAAAGTCCCGGAGTTTCAGCACTCCATTTCTTGTCGTTCCGGAGATAGCGCAGAAAGTTTGGTAGGGGGGCCATAATGCGCCCCCCCCCCCACCCCCAGGCCAGATAGGGTTAATTTTGGTGAGATTGATAACATTTCTACCTTGGCTGCACTCAACCTTTGCTAGAATAAAAGCATCTACAGTATTAATCGCTCATTTGGGAGCATGTTCTATTCCTACATGTGGTAACATATAACATATTCCTACGAAGTAGGCTACAGATCGCAAATTGTCCGGTAATGAGTGAGTCAGTCAGTCAGTCAGTCCATCCGAATCCTTTCGTCGGCAAAATAAGGAGAACCGTTGAAATTAGAACCTTGATTTTTGGCATGAACGTGCATTAGGGCATTGTTACCAGCAAGTTCTGATCTGAAATAATTCTGATTAATATTAGATTTATAATTAACACTTCAGTATATTGTTATAGATACATACCATCCATGTGGCCTTTAACAGTATCATGTTCCTTTTATGACCATGCCTTATCAGTGGATTTAAAAGTCATTAAGGCTTGTCCTTGGAACAAACACAGAGAGAGGCTCTATCCGAGCCTTGTGGTTTTTAACAGCGATTTATATCCAAGCCCACTGAGATAAGGCTCGTGCTGCTTGTCACATCAAATTACAGTGGTCGGTGTCCTGTATAGCAGATACTATTATTATCTTGTGCATAGAAGGTGTTGGTCTTGAGTTGCATTACCGTAAACTACATAAATGCTACCTTTCTACTATAGTACTATACATAAAAATTTGTTGTATTGTTGGGAAAATAATGTGATTCAAAAAGTTGTTTTGATCCTGTACAAGGGCACTGAAAACCATTAAAGAGATGTAAATGTATTTTCACAGGTAAAGCTTGAAATCTACTGAACCTATATTATTCAATCTGTTTCCTTTAATTAAAAAATTGTAAAATTAAATCGGCGAGTGTTATTTATTTTGGAATGAAGGCGCATTAGGCGACTGTTGCCAACAAGTTCTGAGCTGACCTACTTTTGATGAAAATTTCTGGTGATTTTTGATGAAAATCACTGGCGATTCTGACTTGGGCGGTGCCCATCTTAATATAGGCAGGATTTCAACTGGGGGTGGGGATTTCCAAGAGTTCAGTTCGCGTTCGAGTCCTTCGTAGGTCCTGTGACGTTAGTCACACTGCCATGTATGTTATCCATGCCCCAATTATGGCATTATACATGTTGATGGGGGCATATTTCATTTTAGTCGTTATTTTATTAATGACCAAACTCAGAACTTTTGGCCTTGTGTTTGTCTTTCAGTTTCAGAAAACATACCTTCTTTTTTTCCTACGAAGTAGGCTACAGATCGCAAATTGTCCGGTAATGAGTGAGTGAGTGAGTCAGTCAGTCCATCCGAATCATTTCGTCGGCAAAATAAGGAGAACCGTTAACATTAGAACCTTGATTTTTGGCATGAACGTGCATTAGGGCATTGTTACCAGCAAGTTCTGAGCTGATCGAATTCTGATGAAAATTTAATTTATAATTATTTTTTTATTATTTATTGATGACTCGAGTGCACTGTCATGCCCATCGGGAACCCTTGACTGTACGCTTCACTGTGACTTTTAAGCGCATGGGACTAACTTCGGCCGCCCAGCACTAAAGCAAAAAAAAAAAAAATTATGCGCCCAGCACTCGAAAATATCGGTAACTTTAATGGTACTTGCCAAAATATGTCGGCATTATACGTTTCCAGGTAGCTCCGCCATGTTTTCCCTAATAGTCCACGCCACGCTTCCCGAGCTGTATATGCCACGATGCATGAAGGAAGCAAATCATTTTATCGGAGAATGGAGGTTGTCATTTCGTCTGCTGCGAAGTTTTACCGAGCCACGAGTATCACTTTACATGTACATGTATTTTATAAATCATTGTCAGAAGCGCCAAGCAACTTTGAAAAACTTCTTCTCACAGAAGCGTCAGGGTATTTGTTGGTTTTCGGTGGTCGTTGTTGTTGTTCTAAGACGTCAGCTTCCAAAATATATTTTAATTATATCTATATTAAAAGCACACATGCATGTGTGCGCTCGCTCGTACGTCGTAATCAGTCTATTAGATCTACATGCACTATGAGATATCTATAATATGGCTAGTTGAACAGTACACTTGAATAGTATTAAACTGGAGATTCTGGAGTAATCTATTTTTAGCCTCACTGTAATGTTGACACACATGCCGAGAAAACAGGGCTTGGATTCAAGACAGACCCCTAATCACATGTGGTGGTATCCATTTACAGAGCGCGTGGCGGTGGTATAAAAATACACCATATTAAGGCGACCCTATTCCGATGAAGACTGATACCCTGGCCTGAGCCCTATCAAGCTGAACTTTTAAGGTCAAATCTTCAGTTTCTAAAACATTGGCCTACAATTTAGTAATAGTTAAATAACCTTCAACCGCTCTTCCTGCTTTCTTATTCCGATCATGTGAGGCTGGACTATTTTCAATGTGATCATCGGGGCATGTGTGGATTTTGTCACATTTGCGAATCACAGAACAACAATATGCGATTTGATATTTAGAAGACGGAGTAATATTTGTACCTATTACGATATTACTCCCATTACAAAATGAGATTAAAAAAAATTAGAACACAGATTTTATAATTACCTATCATTGGGTATTAGTGAAAAGGAATACGGTAAGGACAAGTATGTTAAAATAAAAATGTGAGGCTCAGTTTTGTAATATTAATTTTAGCTTACGGAACTCGAACATGAAGTTAACGTAGTATAGAAAATAATATTAGCATCATCCTTGAAATAGTACAAATGTGTTCGAACAGACACCCTATATGTATCCTATCACTGCAGCATTTTGCCGTTATAATATAACCATCATATATGTTGCTGGTATTACCGTTAGTATTAGCACAACTGTGCTCCTTTATATTGGTTGGATTTATCTAAAGTTGTGCAATAATGATTGTTTGACTGATTGATTATAGTATAAGATGGACAGCATTTCTTCCACTCTGCATATAGGCCTACGGGGGGGGGGGGCAGAAACGTTATTGTACCGTACTAAAAGTACACACTCCTCCCCACCCGTCATGCACACTTCTGGTATTTTTATATATATAACAGTAATTTGCACACTTATTGGCTTCAGTCTTTCATTCTTGATCTTCACATTTTCATCATCATCTTCCCACCCATATCGTTGAGGTGGTCTTCGCTCGCTTCGTGTAGGCCGCATGGTTTAATATTGAAAGACTACAAAACCGTTACGAAAAGGATCTCCAAAGCAAAGTTCATCAGATTGTCTTCGGATGTTAAATTACAAAATACATGTGTAGGCCCAGTTAGAACGCAAATACTCCGCTGACGGTGATGCAGGCCTAGAGCACATGTTAGAATTGTTGGTCCAGTTTTTCTGAGCGAGGGTGACACTGGATATTTGATCCGAGGCAGTTTTGTATCAAAACAGCTGTGAGGGCTAAATTTAGGGAGACGGGCTTCCGAGTCACCGCGTTTATTGAAATATAATTCGGGTAGCTGCTGATAAGCGTGGCGGCCAAACCAAGCCCCAGCCCTATAGGTTTTCTCGGCATGATTCCGATGGTATCCGTTTTCACTCATTTGCTGGTCTTGGAATTCCGTTGAAGGCATATTATACTGCACGTTTTATATATCCAGCCAAAACAACATTGCATAATTTCTTCAGTTCAGTCATTAGTTAAAAAATGTTCTACCTCAAAAAGAAATAAAAAATTACTGGATTTTATGAGAGAAATTACTAAATTTAAACACAACAATGACCCTATTATCTGTTATTACTGAAGAGATCAATAATAAGATCATCGTTGTGTTTTAAATTCAGTAACCTATAACCAGTTGTTTATTTTTTTCGTGTGTGCTTTATTGTTCATTGATTATTACTATGTACTCTCTTCAGATGAGGTACCTTGAAGTTGAATGCCAAATAAATATATCCATGGAGAATGGCTCTCTTTTGATTCTTGCATTCTAACAAATCTCTGATCTTGACCGTTCTCACTTCAAATTTGTGTTTCTTTTCCAGTTTCCGGTCTTATTTTGGGACTTGAAACATTTACTTCTCAACTGCTCTGACAGAGCACCATTCCCTACGCTAATTTGAAAAAAATCTCCTAATGCCGAGAAGAGGGGGGGGGGGTGCCCCGCTCTCTCGGACTCTCCTCCCAACACCTCGTGCTGTACTGCTGGGCTGATCAGTGCCCATGGTAATAGAAACTGAGGGCGATAATAGTTGCTATGCTAACGACTCACCAGCGATGACATCTGGAAAAGTTAATAGTTCCCACTGTCAATTTAGAGATGCTATATAAATTCTCTCATGGTAGCACACAGGGCCCCCAAGTCATCTCTGGAGTACACACTTAAATTATATCAAACCCTATTTCGTAGGTCCTATGACGTTAGTCACACTGCCATGTGATGTAGCCCATAACTTACAAAAAATGACCACTATGGCACATCAGTATAGAATATCAGTCTAGAATATGTTTTTCTTTTGGTATGAAGAGGTTTTACTAAACCTAGAGTGAAAGACGAGTAAAAATGAATGGATAAACCTCTTTTAAACTGTCGCGTTTTTTGTGGGAATAGATTTGTTCAGCCAGCAGTTACTGCCCTTATGGATCACTCTAGCCTATATAAAATGGAGCACATGGTCGATCTGTTAGTCTCTACAATTTGTCAAGACATTAATATAGGTGTGGATTTCATACAGTTTGGAAAATTCTCCTTTCTCTGTGAAGATATTCTCAGGCATGTGACATTTTTTACTTTGCTGGAAGAATAAGATTTACAGTATTAATTGCTCAATTGGGGCATGTTCTGTTTCTGCATATGGTAACACATAATGTATCTGTTACCTATTTCCCAATTATATATTATGCTGGGTGTATATTCCATTTTAACCATAATTTTAATAAATGACGAAACCCACAACTTTCAAGCTTGTGTTTTTCTTTCAGTTTCAGCAAGCTGAGCTTCTCTGGTCCAGCTGACATAAATGGGCAATTATGGGCAGCTTTTCTTTACGAGCAGAGCCTCTTTAAACAACAACATATTTCAGTAAATAAACACCTTCCAGTTTATTTACGATATTTGTAGACCCACAGCCTAGGAAACAGAATCCATGTACAATAAAACTGTGAGGTTGTTGCGGAATGTAATCTGAGTTTGACGTACAATGTATGACTGACCGTATTGAGTAAGCTGCACCACCTCACCTTATGCTTCTTCTCGCTTCTCTACAGCAATTACAATCGAAGGTATATTTAACCCTGCCTCGCCGGGAGGAGTGGGGGGGGAGGGGGTGGTGGGGTGGGCATTATGGCCCCTACCTATGCCTGGAACGACAAAAAAAATGAAAGCTGACCCTCCCCGACTTTCTATATATCATATTGGGGCCATTCTGAGCTTATTTGCATAACCCCCAGAGTAGGGAATCATGGGTAAATTCAAGATGGCGGCCTTGTGGGGATCACAAAAGGGATGTTTTCGTCATTTTTCTTCAAAATTCCTGCTTTACTTCGAGGTGAATTGGGCAGAATATATTTTGTTTCACATCAGACTATTATTTACTAATTTATCATGCAATTCTTGCAAAGAAAACTGTAAAAAAAATTCGAAAAATCGATCAAACAATGCCTGTTTTGAAGATGACGTAACGGTGACGTCAAGAAAACGGTCATCTTGGATTTTTTTTCATTTTCTGGTACAAGGGTATAGGGTGGTAAGTTTCATCCCCCTAGCTTACGGGATAAGAAAAATAATTAGGAGGGGAGGGGGTCGGGTCTGGACAGGTCCCAAAATGCCCCGGCCAGATAGGGTTAACAAACTGTTATCAAGAAAGAGGTATTTCTCTTTCTCTGCAAGAGAGAAGTGGTTCACAGTTTTCAATGATGACAGCAAAACATGGTGTTGTCAATACGTGTACTCACTGACATTTGTTATTATTTTGTTAAAATGAATTTGCAAGTTTTTTTCTAAACTATTACTCTTAGTCAGGCTTGGATTGCAATTGCTCGTTAAATCTTACTGAGATGTGAAATAGATATAAGGTTCAAACGGCCCGCTAGTTAAGCGAAAATGGACACAAGTTACGACTGTATTTTGTACGATATTTACCACATAATTTGAAAATAATAAAATTGAGGCGTTTTGTGGTTTTGTCCTGTTTGGCACGTTTCTACAATAATGTCCTGTTTTGTTGATTGAAATCGTCACATTTTTCGCAGTATAGTTAATATTCGTCTCTCTTGTCATTTTGTGAGAAATATTATGCGCTCATTTAAAAAATATCCAGTGTTGTCAGTATGCGGACACTAAAAAAGCCCAAAATGTCCCAGAGAAAGATTGTTTGCCGAGATTATAAGAAAGAAATGAACATTTCAAAGCCCATTCCTTGTTATTCACCAAACGCTGTATGGACGATATTCTTGCTTTAGGTAATCTTTGTAAAGATGACTTCATGAAGAATCTATATCTACCTTCACTGGATTTGAAAGGAACAACTGATAGTCCAGTGGATTATAATATCAAGATCTATATCTCTATAAAGATGAAAAGGCTTGCGTCAACTCCATGAAAGAGTTACGATAACAACTGTGACATTGCCAAGCACCCAATCCTGGATAATACTATTGTAGCATTCGCCAGATCATGTAGAAGAGGAACAATTCTAACAGTGCAAGAAACGCAGTAGCTCCTTCACTCGTTTCTAACACTGCCTTTATGAAGCGGAATTGTAGATGTAAGGAGACAAGCAGCCAGAGGATGCTAGGTCCTCCGCCAAAATGGCAGCAATATTTATAAGCGCTGTCGGTTTCAGAAGATATTCATGAGGATGGCAACAGCTACTTCACAGGCTTAAGAAGCAGAGGGGTCTTTCCACCTTCCCAGGTTTTGAGATCAACTCCGAATGGCTGACTGAATGTTGATTGCTACTGTAATATATTTTCTTTACCATGTAGCATGAAAATTATGTAACCGAAATGCAACCCCAAGAGACAACTCATGGCATATTATCTGCAAACTAAATTTGACAAGAATATGAAGGCATCCTCAATCTATTGCCCAGAAACCAAATTTAGACTTTGCCACAAGGAGTCACCACCTGTAGGTGCAAGCAGGCAAAACACAATCCCAAATGACATCTCATGTCATGGTATCAGCATATGAACTTTGAGACTCTGAAGAGGGGTCCTCAAGTTATTGCCGGTACTAGATGCCCACCGGTGTTCATGTTATTTGGGGCGGGTCACATATGAATACAAAATTTGAGAATAATCTGATGAGCAGTTGCCAAATTATTGCCCGTAAACAAATTTTTCCACCAGGAGAAGCAACCTGTAGGCAGAAGCGGGAAAAATACAATCCCAAGGAACATGGTATCGTGGGGACATCTGCATACCAAATTTGAAATTTGAAAAGAATCCGATGAGGGTCCTCAAGTTATTGCCCAGAAACCAAATTTAGATTTTGACACCAGGTGACGCCACCTCTAGACGCAAGTCAGGGAAATGCATTATCAAGCGACATCTTATGTCACGGTACATTCATACAAAATTTGAGAAGAATCCGATGGTCAGTTCTCAAGTTATTACCCGGAAACGAATTTGTGATATTGCCACCAGGTGGCGCCACCTGTGAGTGCAAGTGAGCGAAAGGCAATCCCAAGCAACAGCTCCTGGCATGGTAAATGCATGCCAAATTTGAGAAGAATCCGATGAGCCGCAACGTTTCTCATGTTACCCAGAAAGGTACATATGTAGGATATTTCAAAGAAATTCGACCAAGTGTTTCTAAGTTATCACTTGCAGCATGGAATAATGGAATGAACTCTAGTGGCGCCACCTCCGGGTGGATTTTTCTGAAATGCATCACCAACGGTGTTTTGTAGCAGGGAATGCATTTACCAAATTTCGAAGAAATCCGACAAATTGTTCGAAAGTTATCGCTCGCGAAGGATTTGAACAAACATGAACGGACATGCATTAAAGATTGGAACAAGACCCAGTGGGGCCACCTACAGGCGGATCTTGCTGAAGCGTAATACCAGCTACGTCTTGTCGCAAAGAATGCAGATGCCAAATTTCGGAGGAATCCGACAAAGCATTTAGGAGTTATCGCTTATGAAGCATTTGCACGAACATCCACGGACATACACTAAAGATTGGAACAAGACCCAGTGGCGCCACCTACAGGCGGATCTTGCTGAAACGTAATACCAACAGACGTCTTGTCGCAAAGAATGCAGATGCCAAATTTCGGAGGAATCCGACAAAGCATTTAGGAGTTATCGCTTACGAAGCATTTGCACGAACATCCACGGACATGCACTAAAGATTGGAACAAGGCCCAGTGGCGCCACCTACCGCGGATCTTGCTGAAACGAAATACCAACAGACGTCTTGTCGCAAAGAATGCAAATGCCAAATTTCGGAGGAATCCGACAAAGCATTTAGGAGTTATCGCTTACGAAGTATTTGCACGGACATGCACTAAAGATTGGAACAAGACCCAGTGGCGCCACCTACATGCGGATCTTGCTGAAATGCAATACCAAGAGACGTCTTGTCGCAAAGAATGCAGATGCCAAATTTCGGAGGAATCCGACGAAGCATTTAGAAGTTATTGCTTACGAAGTATTTGCACGGACACGGACACATAGAAGCAAGAACCATTTTAAAGTCCCCGGTCGCGTTGCGGCGGGGGACAAAAACGCGTCTGGCGTAGTAAACATTGATAGGAGAAGTACGGTCGTAGTGTGTAACAACTTTGGCGCTACGTTTCGTGAAATTTCGCTGTCTAATCACGGTGCCGTATGAACATGGTGTAAAACAATGTCTGTATATGGTGTTCATATTCAGTTCAAATTTGTTTTCTGTATGTTACTGTACACACACTATTTCGTGTCTGTATAGCAACAGCAACTTTTCAGTAACAACTCAGTAACGGCAGAGTTACTGCTCTGTTTCCAATCTTCCAGACCGCTTTTAGTTCCGCTCCGTCAATGGAGCCGTTAAAGTTTGTCTCTGACTCAGTAGGCCCACATGTGAATATAGGCATACTCAAATATATGTGGAGTTGTCTCCCTTCCCCTTCGTTGTGAAAAGTACTGTCATCATTGTCCATCATATTCACCTGGACAGTGGACAATGATAACGTTAAGCAATCTGCATCAATGGTATGTCCATTAAATGCCTAGCTAAGATTCATAGCGTCTCCCTTCCCTCAACGCTATGCCGACGACAAATACATTTCCCTGGTGGTAACTCGAACATCTCCATGGCGCACTTATTATTACCTTTGCGCCCCATTGGACCTTCATTAACTTGAGAAAATGGGCCGCCATGAATAAAAATACAGAAATGGCAGACTAAATGGCCATTCGTCGGTCAAAAATTAATTACAGACGTTAAAATTATCCCTATGGAGCCTCAAAATCACCGGAGATCGAGGGTCAAGAAGATGGGCATTTCCGTTATAATAGACCCCGTGTATACAGGGGGAGGATGATCACAACATCGATTATGGTATTTTTATTCATGGCGGCCCGTTTTCTCAAGTTAATGAAGGTCCAATAGCGTTGAGGGAAGGGAGACGCTATGAATCTTAGCTATTAAGTGCCATACATGGCAATCAATATATCTTATATGTTAAGCGCTGAAACTTAACACACTACAACCTTGGGTCAAACTCTACTAGAATATTTAAAAACGTTCAAGATGTCTGCTATGAGGACGTCACAGTTACGTCATTTTAAAAAAAGCATTTTTGGGACGATTTTCATGTCAGATTTTTCGATTCTTTTTATTTATTTGTTTTCTTCAGACAAACTGCATGATAAATCAGTAAATAATAATGTGATGTGATATGAAATAGATTTTGCGCACTTTTTCTCACAGAAAAGAAGGTATTTTGAAAAAAACCCCGCTTTTCTGGTACGTCACATGGTCGCTAATTTGAATTTGTCCATTCTCCTCTGATCGGTTTATGCAAATAGACTCAAAATGGCCCCAATGTGACAAACTACAACGCCACGAAGTGTCAGCTCTTCTTTTTCGTACCGGAGATAGGGTATAGAAAGTTTGGTAGTTTGGTAGTTTGTGACCATAATGCCCCTCCACCACCCCCAAGGCCTGGTAGGGTTAACTAATATTACCGGGTCTCTTGTTGATCCGCCGATGCCCAGGCGTTGAGAATTGCATCTTCCAGTGTGAGGTGGGTCTTTTATTTAAGCTTCTATTGCTCCCGTCGTTGTGTCCCGAAAAAGCCACTTTTCTCAATCAAAATACATTCTGAATTATCTCCCTTCCATCGTTGTGAATAGCAAAGTCCTCTTTCTCTGTGATATTCATCTTCTTCAAGACAGCATTCCGAAACCTTCGGGCTTGGAATCCAGCCAATATATCACAGAACATCCCAGCTTAACCTCGCTTACTGCTGAATCATACTTTACCGCCTTTCTGACGTTATAAATGGCTGCGCTTGAATTTCTTTCTTACAGTTTAGTTACGAATTATCTTGTTTGTTTTTCTTCATTTCATTTTCCGAATCCATATCACATGTCAGTATAGCAAAATGGGTAAAACATCAGGCATGGCGAAGAAAAAAAGAGAAATAATAAACACGATTGTTTATTTACCGCCAGTAAAAATAATCCGTTTTGGTCGGTATTCCAGAAGGAATGACAAGTGTGATCGTATACTAACAAAATGCACCAAAATGCAGTGTTTTGCAGTCGTAGATTCGAAAATATTCTGGGAGGGCCGTCTATAACTGAAACTCGAATCTATAGCGTTTTACATGTAGTTTTGAAAACTTGACAGGCCCATGCAATACAAAACTTGAGATTGGAAAGTCGCAATTAAGTCGAAAATATACCGTCTTACATCTAGATTTAAAAAAATATCCTGGACACACCGAGCGGGGACTGAGTTCAGCCTGAGTTATCTTTACATCATATCACTCTATAAAAGTCCTTCGAATCGACCAAGATATTCCGTCAAAATATATCAGGTAGGTGGAAGTTTTAGTACGATCTAAAGATTCAGCTGACAGACAAGACACTTGATTATAGACAAATATCAGAGCTTTACCTTGCAATTTCTCCATCATTTGTGTGGATTTGGCATTGCAGATATGTTAACATGGATTAGGGTAGGCTTATTAACTCTGTTAAAGACACAAAGCAAATAGTCTCCACAGCGTACGATAATATCGAATGTTAGATTCGACGTTTGGTTCAAGTATCACAGGCCTTAGACTTGCAGCTGATGAGCTTTCTCCGCGTTGGGTTAATGTATAAGGTCTTTAGTCAGTCTTATAGTAGAGATCTGTGAGATAAATTATATCACATATAATAGTCTTACATGTTATTTAAAACTTGTCAGCCCCGGAAGCTTGTATTTTGTTGGCCTGACGACTGTATTATCCACAACACGTGCGATTTCTGTGAGTAACATGCGACGCACATGTATTATACAATACGTATAACAGACAGCATAACTCATATGGTGTATTATAAGCCACCGCATGTCGCTAGGTCAGGGCGGTCTAAGGCGCTCCGTTCAGGTCGCAGTCTGGTTCTCCAGGCGTGGGTTCGAATCCCACTTCTGACAAATGATTTTTTGTTTTCGTGAAAATCAAAATTTTGCCATCTACTTACGGATAAAATACACTTTTTTTAAACACATCAAACAGGGTTATTTTAATAAAAAATATATGTGATATTCTTGTAATCCACCCCTTGTTCTAATAATACTGTGTTTTATACTACTTAAGAGTAGCTATTTTAGTATTACAAAAGTAAATGAAATGTAGACAAATTGCCTTTGTGCATGGTAAATATTTCAAGAAAGAATACTATACGAAAATAGCTTGGCGAGTAATAACCGAAACTGTATTTCACTCAAAGCGCTTTCAGAATAATAAAATATGTGAACAACTCAGTGTATTTTCCTAATATTAGGGAATGTTTCATGAACATTGTTCTACTAAAATGTTCAATGGAACATTGTAAATAAAAAATCACCCTTCTCCCAATTTAAATACATTTTTACCAGCATCCCGTCTCACAAACATTTTTTCTGCTCACGAGCGGAACCTACACCCCACCACTTTCCCTCTCTCTTCAATACTACTCCCCAACAATTTTTTTAGGCAAGTACCCCCTCCCCTCTTAATTTTTTAAACCAGCCTTAAATAATTTCGTTTAAGATATCAAATGGAATGGCCCAAAGATGGTCAGTGTAAGTTATAGAAAATAAAATTTTAACGCAGTGTATATATTCTGTTTACTGATCTGAACGTTCATCTACTCCTGTTGTACACCATATACGTCCACATGCTATGGTCTTACGTAGATAATTATGCAATAACATGTGAAATTCCGATGGCTGATTTGTCTTTCTTCTGTTCATTCATATAGCATTTATATTGATATACAGCGTGAAATTATAGAAGAGATTAATGACCTTGAATAGCTGCAACTGTGCACGTAAACCGGTTTATTATTTTGTGATCTTCTTTCATGTTATGAACGCCTGAATCAGGCAGTGTCAAGCCGATCGTTCTCTAACCCGGAACACGATACCTGTACGTAAACAACTTCACGGATATTATTCTGGGATCCTGTAATACAACAGCACAATCATAAAATTACCCCCTTTCCAACGAACTACCTGTGGTCTGTGGTTCACGGGTCACGTGGAGATTTGGAGCCATCGCCATTAAATAAAAGGGTGATTTGTTCCGCAAAAATCCTCGTTGGAAAAGAGTTAATTTTATGATTGTGCTGTTGTATTATAGGATCCCAGAATAATATCGCTGAAGTTGTTTACGTACAGGTATGGTGTTCCGGGTTAGGGAACGATCAGCTTGACACTGCCTGATTCAGGTGTTCATAACGTGAAAGAAGATCACAAAATAATAAACTGGTTTACGTGCACAGCTGCAGCTATTCAAGGTCATTAATCACGCTGTATATCAATATAAATACGTACGAATGAAGGGAAGAGAAACAAATCAGCCATAGGAATTTCACATGTAATTGTATAATTATCCACGTAAGACCATAGCATGTGGACGCATATCGCACAACAAGAGTAAATGAACATTCAGTAGAGTATTACCTGTAAACGGAATAAATAAACTTAGTTAGAATTGTCCTTTCTAGAAATTACACTGACCATATTTGGGCCATTCCCTTTGATACCTGAAACGAAATCTCCTAAGGATGGTATTAAAAATTAGGAGGGAAGGAGAGGGCGGGGTGGAGGGTACTTGCCTAAAATAATTTGATGGGGAGTAGTATTGAAGGGAGAGGAAAAGGGGTGATGTGGGGTGGAGGTTCCATTCGTGAGCAGAAAAATGTTTGTGAGACGGGATGCTGGTAAAAATGTATTCACATTGGGAGAAAGGTGATTTTTTTTTATTTACAATGTTTCATTGAACATTTTAATAGAACAATATTCATTAAACATTCCCTAATATTAGGAAAATTACATTGAGTTGTTCACATATTTTATTATTCTGAAAGCGCTTTGAGTGAAATACAGTTCCGGTTATTACTCGCCAAGCTATTTTCGTATAGTATTCTTTCTTGAAATATTTACCATGCACAAAGGCAATTTGTCTACATTTCGTTTACTTTTGCAACACTAAAATAGCAACTCTTAAGTAGTATAAATCACAGTATTATTAGAACAAGGAGTGGATTACAAGAATATCACATATATTTTTTTATTAAAATAACCCTGTTTGATGTGTTTAAAAAAAAGTGTATTTTATCCGTAAGTAAATGGCAAAATGTTGACTTTCACGAGAAAAAAAATCATTTGTCAGAAGTGGGATTCGAACCCACGCCTGGAGAACCAGACTGCGACCTGAACGCAGCGCCTTAGACCGCTCGGCCATCCTGACCTAGCGACATGCGATGGCTTATAATACACCGTATGAGTTATGCTGTCTGTTATACATGTGTGTCGCATGTTACACATGAAAAACGCACATGTTGTGGATAATACAGTCGTCAGGCCAACAAAATACAAGCTTCCGGGGCTGATAAGTTTTAAATAACATGTAAGACTATTATATGTGATATAATTTATCCCACAGATTTCTACTATAAGACTGACCAAAGACCCTATACATTAACCCAACGCTTAGACGGCATGGCTCATCAGCTGCAAGTCTGGGGCCTGTGTTACCTGAACCAAGCGTCGAATCTAATATTCGATATTCTGTAGTACGAGTCAATAAGCCTACCCTAATCCATGTTAACATATCTGCAATGCCATATCCACGCAAATGATGAAGAAATTACAAGGTAAAGCTCTGATATTTGTCTATAATCATATGTCTTGCCTGTCAGCTGAATTTTTAGATCGTACTAAAAGTTCCACCTTACTGATACATTTTGACGGAATATCTTGGCCCTTGGGCCGCTAATGACTATGTTGGGCTGCTAATGACTATGTTGGGCTGCTAATGACTATGTTGGGCCGCTAATGACTATGTTGGGCCGCTAATGACTATGTTGGGCTGCTAATTATTGATGTCCGGCCAATAAAAAAGTATAACGCCCTCAAAAATCATGTTATTGTTATATTAACCTAACGCCGAGACGACAGAGTTCATCAGATGTCGAACAGGCTCCCGGTGAAATCTGATTTCGAATCATGCAGGTCTAAACACCTGTGATATCTGAAAACCCAAGCGTCAAGTCCAACATTCGATAGGCTGTGGTAGTCTGTGGAGAATTTCTGCTTTGTATCTTTAACATAACCAACCAACATATCTGCAATGTCAAATCTGCACAAATGATGGAGAAATTACACGGTAAATCTCTGATATTTGTCTATGATCATTTGTCTTGTCTGTTTACTGAGTTTTTGGATCGTACTAAAACTTCCACCTAGGTTAATGTTCCGGTACAGGGTCAAAAGTCAGTCTGAAAGTAGAAATCGGCGAGATAAATCATATTACACTTGTTAACATATCTTACATATTATTTAGAATTTATCTGCTCCGAAAATTGTATTTTGTCGGCCTTTAACAACATGTGCGTTTTCCATGTGTATCTGTGTTCAAGAAAACTGATCGTAGATATATTAATTAAGGCATTCTTTAGCTCTACTACATACAAGAGATATCATTCATGTGATGTTTCTTTGTTTATAGAGTTGCTTGAATTTCTCATTAAAAATATCTATGTGAAATTTGGCAACACAATATATCAACAGCATATAGGTATTCCAATGGGTACTAATTGTGCACCCCTATTGGCTGACCTATATCTGTTCTCTTATGAATATGACTATATGCAGGCGCTTTCAAAAACCGATCCATTCAAAGCACGTTCCTTCTCATTCACCAATCGCTATATAGACGATCTTCTCGCTGTGGATTTATCCACCTTCACTGGATTTGAAGGGAACTACAGATAACCACACAGGCACATCGTATTTAGACCTATATCTCTATAAAAATGAAGCGGGCCTTCTCTCTCATCGACTGTATGACAAAAGAGATGATTACTATTTCGACATCGTAAACCCTTTCTGGACAGTAATATTCCAGTAATATTCCAGTGGGACCTGCATATGGCGTATACATATCACGCCTAGTAGCATTTGCTAGATCCTGTGTTAAATGTGACGATTTTAATCAATGTCACAAAATATTGTTGCAGAAACTTATAAAAGAGGTCTACACCACCAAGCGCCTCTACTCAAAGTTTCTCAAATTTGGCGATACATATCGCATGCTGATAGCAAAATACGAGCGTAGCGTGCAAGATCTATGGCGTTACGTTTCGTAACTTGTGTCTAATTCCGCTTAACCCGGGGCTAGGGGCCGTATGAACCCATGTACTTCAAGATCCTCATGGTACTCATATGATCAGCCACAATCAAAGCGTGACTGAGATACATCATTCTTTAGATGACGACTTTACAACGAATATTATGGATTAAGAATACTGATCAGCGATACGGATTTGATATTTTTGGAACAGTATGATGTCTTGCCGGCATCATTGAAAATTCTTGACCACTTCTCTCTTGCAGGAAACAAGCCTATGTTTATGTATACTATGATTGTCTTTTTGAATTTGGTGCTAATACTGTTATATGGGATATGGAATAGGTCTTTGGATTATGGACGCGGATATTCGCTAATGGACGACGGCTGAATTATGATTGACGGACCAGACGCTTGTAACATATAGTGCAAGGCATGTATTGTACGGTACGTACAAAAGGCAGCATAACTTATACGCTGTATTATAAGCCTCCGCAAGTCTCTATATCAGGGTGGCCGAGCGATCTAAGGCGCTGCGTTCAAGTTGCAGTCTGGTTCTCCAGACGTGGGTTCGAATCCTACTTTTGACAAATGATTTTTTCTTGTTCGTGAAAATCAAAATTTTGGCATCTTACGGATAAAATACACATATACGGATTTTTTAAACACATCAAACAGGGTCATTTTCAGCAAAATATGTGATATTCTTGTAATCTACACCTTGTTCTAATAATACTGTGGTTTAGAGTACTTAATAGTAGCCCTTTCAGTATTACAAAAGTAAATGAGGTGCAGACAAATTGCCTTTGTGCATGGAAATGATTTCAAGAAGGAACACTATACGAAAATAGCACGGCGAGTAATAACCGAAACTGTATTTCACTCAAAGCGCTTTCACAATAATACAATATATGAACAACTCGATGTATTTTTCCTAGAATTAGGGAATGCTTCAAGAATATCGTTCTATTAAAATGTTTAATGGGATATTTCAAATAAAAAATACCCCCTCCCCCAATGTGAATACATTTATACCAGCAACCCCTCTCAGAAACCTTTTTTCTGCTCACGAATGGAATAGTGTTATTCCGTTTACAGGTAATACGCTACTGAATGTTCATTTACTCTTGTTGTACGATATGCATCCACATGCTATGGTCTCACGTGGATAATTATACAATTACATGTGTAATTCCTATGGCTGATATTGTCTCCCTTCCGTTCATTCGTACGTATTTATATTGATATACAGCGTGAATTTGTAGAAGAGATTAATGACCTTGAATAGCTGTAGCTGTGCACGTAAATCAGTTTATTATTTTGTGATCTTCTTTCACGTTATGAACACCTGAATCAGGCAGTGTCAAGCTGATCGTTCCCTAACCCGGAACACCATACCTGTACGTAAACAACTTCAGCGATATTATTCTGGGATCCTATAATACAACTCTTTTCCAACAAACTACCTGTGGTCTGAGGTCCAAGTGTCACGTGGAGTTTTGGAGCCATCGCGATTAAATAAAAGGGTGATTTGTTCTGCAAAAATCGTTTGTGACATAATATTTATACGGAAAATTTTCCTATTATGCACTCGCATCGGCCACTTACTCTCTGATGTATACTAACTCGGGTATTGAGAGACGTAATTCCATGTATGGTGAAAATTGTCGTGTAATTTATACAACAAGAAGCATAAACAAAGATGGCATCATGCACCCTATTTGGAATGTACCTATAAACAAATGTGGTGATTCCTTGTCCTATGGGGCGAAAATACAAGCGACAGATCAGTCAGCTGCCATCTATACAGAATATCTGCGTCCGAACTACCTTAATCGAAAGAACAATTAGCACCAAAAGTGAAATCATAATTCATCAGTTTACAACAGATTCACAACTGGAAATTGTTGATCAGTTCTCTCCTGCGGAAATATAGCCTTTATACATTATACTACATGAACCTGGCCTACCGATACATACAGATACAATATTTATTCATTGTTAATATGGTTAAAGCAATCAACATTATTTAAAAGCTATTGGATCGACAAAATAAATAATTACAAAAGGTTAATAAATTCTCTATGGTGAACAAACACATCTGCAACACTTAAGGCTAATGTAATACTAATAAAAGAATGTAATAAATCCAAATACCCGTATATTTAAATCTTTAAAATCTTGAAAATTACTGATATCTCTAAAAGCTGATTCTAAGATTTTCGCCTCGATGTAATTTAAATTTGTATATATTTACTACCTCTGAGCTTGTAGGTACTTAAAACTATTTAGGTCTATAAATTGAAGAATTTTCATGCACAGAGGTGCGGCGGGGCGACTTCTGCAAGTGAATAGTGGACAATGGCTAAGTCAAGCAATCTACATCAATAACCTGTACATTAAGTGTCATACATTGTATTTAATATATCCTATCATTTGTATTATTATTGTTAACTAATATTACATATTTAATCAGCCCACACAAGACCCTTTCTCGGGTCTCATGTTAAGCTGCCTTATGTTCAGGTCTTTGAATAAGATAATTCGAGTATGGACAATAAATTTGAATATTGGGAAAGAGGGGAGAGGGAGGGTGACAGACGGGGGTGAGGAGGGTGACAGGCGGGGGTGGGGGAGGGTGACACACGGGGGTGGGGCAGGGAGGTTGTAGCACGGAGGCCTTCCCCGGTAATTCATGCAATTTAGATTTGATGTGAGACACATTGGCTTGGAAGGTGTACAATACCGCGCAATAAAACGATGTCATAAGAGCTAAAAACATTACAAACTAACCGTGTGAAACGTCCAGTGCATGTTCTGAACATGTGGACAGGGAGTACTCCCCAGAAAAGCTGGAGATTTCAGACCATTCTCTGTGTCCTATTTTAAGAAACTTTAGTTACAATTATTGGGCGGGGGTGGCAAAGCGGTCCTTGACCCATTCCCGCGTCCCATTTTGTAGTGCATGGGGCAGCCCGGTAAACCTCGAATGCAGTTTGCAGTATTCTTTGTAATATAGTAAGGTGGAAGTTTTAGTACGATCCAAAAACTCAGTTGACAGACAAGACAAATGATCATAGATAAATGTCACAGATTTATCTTGTAATTTCTTCATCATTTGATTTGACATTGGAGATATGTTAACATGGATTAGGGTAGGCTTGTTGGTTCTGATAAAGACACAAAGCAGAAATTCTCCACAGACTACTACAGCCTATCGAATGTTGGACTTGACGCTTGGGTTTTCAGATATCACAGGTGTTTAGACCTGCATGATCCGAAATCAGAATTCATGAGGAGCCTGTTCGACAACTGATGAACTATGTCGTCTCGGCGTTAGGTTAATGTTCCGGTACAGGGTCAAAAGTCAGTCTGAAAGTAGAAATCGGCGAGATAAATCATATTACACTTGTTATCATATCTTACATATTATTTCGAATTTATCTGCTCCGAAAATTGTATTTTGTCGGCCTTTAACAACATGTGCGTTTTCCATGTGTATTTGTGTTCAAGAAAACTGATCGTAGATATATTAATTAAGGCATTCTTTAGCTCTACTACATACAAGAGATATCATTCATGGGATGTTTCTTTGTTTATAGAGTTGCTTGAATTTCTCATTAAAAATATCTATGTGAACACAATATATCAACAACATATAGGTATTCCAATGGGTACTAATTGTGCACCCCTATTGGCTGACCTATATCTGTTCTCTTATGAATATGACTATATGCAGGCGCTTTCAAAAACCGATCCATTCAAAGCACGTTCCTTCTCATTCACCAATCGCTATATAGACGATCTTCTCGCTGTGGATTTATCCACCTTCACTGGATTTGAAGGGAACTACAGATAACCACACAGGCACATCGTATTTAGACCTATATCTCTATAAAAATGAAGCGGGCCTTCTCTCTCATCGACTGTATGACAAAAGAGATGATTACAATTTCGACATCGTAAACTATCCCTTTCTGGACAGTAATATTCCAGTGGGACCTGCATATGGCGTATACATATCTCGTTTAGTAGCATTGCTAGATCCTGTGTTAAATGTGACGATTTTAATCAACGTCACAAAACATTGTTGCAGAAACTTATAAAACAGGGCTACACCACCAAGCGCCTCCACTCAAAGTTTCTCAAATTTGGCAATACATATCGCATGCTGATAGCAAAATACGAGCGTAGCGTGCAAGATCTATGGCGTTACGTTTCGTAACTTGTGTGTCTAATTCCGCTTAACCCGGGGCTAGGGGCCGTATGAACACATGTACTTCAAGATCCTCATGGTACTCATATGAACAGACACAATCAAAGCGTGACTGAGATACATCATTCTTTAGATGACGACTTTACAACGAATATTATGGATTAAGAATACTGATCAGCGATACGGATTTGATATTTTGGAACATTATGATGTCTTGCCGGCATCACTGAAAACTGTTGACCGCTTCTCTCTTGCAGGAAACAAGCCTATGTTTATGTATACTATGATTGTCTTTTTGAATTTGGTGCTAATACTGTTATATGGAATATGGAATAGGTCTTTGGATTATGGACGCGGATATTCGCTAATGGACGACGGCTGAATTATGAATGACGGACCAGACGCTTGTAACATATAGTGCAAGGCATGTATTGTACGGTACGTACAAAAGGCAGCATAACTTATATGCTGTATTATAAGCCTCCGCAAGTCTCTATATCAGGGTGGCCGAGCGATCTAAGGCGCTGCGTTCAAGTTGCAGTCTGGTTCTCCAGGCGTGGGTTCGAATCCTACTTTTGACAAATGATTTTTTCTTGTTCGTGAAAATCAAAATTATGGCATCTTACGGATAAAATACACATGTACGGATTTTTTAAACACATCAAACAGGGTCATTTTCAGCAAAATATGTGATATTCTTGTAACCTACACCTTGTTCTAATAATACTGTGCTTTAGAGTACTTAATAGTAGCTCTTTCAGTATTACAAAAGTAAATGAAATGCAGACAAATTGCCTTTGTGCATGGAAATGATTTCAAGAAAGAACACTATACGAAAATAGCACGGCGAGTAATAACCGAAACTGTATTTCACTCAAAGCGCTTTCACAATAATACAATATATGAACAACTCGATGTATATTTCCTAAAATTAGGGAATGCTTCAAGAATATCGTTCTATTAAAATCTTTAATGGGATATTTCAAATAAAAAATCACCCCTCCCCCAATGTAAATACATTTATACCAGCAACCCCTCTCACAAACATTTTTTCTGCTCACGAATGGAACCTCCACCCCACATCACCCCTTTTCCTCTCCCTTCAATACTACTCCCCATCAAATTATTTTAGGCAAGTACCCTCCACCTCGCCCCCTCCTTCCCTCCTAATTTTTAATTACCATCCTTAGGAGATTTCGTTTAAGGTATCAAAAGGAATGGCCCAAAGATGGTCAGTGTAATTTCTAGAAAGGACAATTCTAACTAAGTTTATTTATTCCGTTTACAGGTAATACTCTACTGAATGTTCATTTACTCTTGTTGTACGATATGCGTCCACATGCTATGGTCTCACGTGGATAATTATACAATTACATGTGAAATTCCTATGGCTGATATTGTCTCTCTTCCGTTCATTCGTACGTATTTATATTGATATACAGCGTGAATTTGTAGAACAGATTAATGACCTTGAATAGCTGCAGCTGTGCACGTATACCAGTTTATTATTTTGTGATCTTCTTTCGTGTTGTTATGAACACCTAAATCAGGCAGTGTCAAGCCGATCGTTCTCTAACCCGGAACACGATACCTGCACGTAAACAACTTCAGGGATATTATTCTGGGATCCTATAATACAACAGCACAATCATAAAATTACCCCCTTTCCAACAAACTACCTGTGGTCTGTGGTTCACGGGTCACGTGGAGATTTGGAACCATCGCGATTAAATAGAAGGGTGATTTGTTCTGCGAAAACCCTTTGTGACAATATTTTACGGGAAATTATGCTACTATGCACTCGTATCGACCAGTTACTCTCTAATGTATATTAACTCGGGTATTGAGAGACGTAATTCTTGTATGGTGAAAATTGTCGTGTAATTTATACAACAAGAAGCATAAACAAAGATGGCATCATGCACCCTATTTGGAATGTACCTTGGAATTTGGAATTGTATACAGATACAATATTTCTTTATTGTTAACATGGTTAAAGCAATCAACATTATTTAAAAACTATTGGATCGACAAAATAAATAATTACAAAAGGTTACTAAAATTCTCTATCGTCAACAAACACATCTGCAACACTTAAGGCTAATGTAACACTAATAAAAGAATATAATAAATCCAAATACCCGTATATTTAAATCTTTAAAATCTTGAAAATAACTGATATCTCTAAAAGCTGATTCTGAGATTTTCGCTTCGATGTAACTTAAATAAGTATATATTTTCTTTCTAGCTGGTAGGTACTTAGAACTATTTAGGTCTATAAATTAAAGACTTTTCATGCACAGAGGTGCGGCGGAGCGACTTCTGCAAGTGAATAATGGACAATGGCAAATTCAAGCAATCTACATCAATAACATGTACAGTAAGTGTCATACATTGTATTCAGTATATTCTATCATTTGTATTATTATTAACAGTAAACCACAACAATGTAACATTGTAATAAATGAAATAAAGAAATTATTATACACCTATTATATGTACCCGGTGAATGGGTCTTTTATGAACATTTATGTCAATTACCGATCTCCCCTCAAATCCACCCCCTGTGAATATAACCTGTGTATGAGATCGCCCTCGTCACCAGGAGGACGGGTCTAATAATTCCCATATCCTGTGGTGTATATCTGTTTTGTGTACGTTTTCGCTGCGTAAAACGTTCCATAGTTTTACCGTCTACATACATACAGGCCTCTCATAATACTAATACCCCCATATAATCATTAATTATGACAACTTCGTTCTTGTTTTTATAACTGTGCGTGTGTGCGAGAATTATAGAATTATAAACACCGAATCACCTTGAGATATCAAACTACGAATTTTGAACAATATGTACCGGCCTAGGATTATGATAATAGGCTCAAGATGTACCTAACGTCAGTCTGACAAAACAAATTGAAAATGTGTCAATGGTCCGTTGGGCTACAATGAAAAGCGGCAGGGTAACGTCCCCCCTCCCCCGCCACCTCTCCCCAGCTCGCCTCACCACCCCTCACTAAAACGGAGAATTCTGCCATTGGGCAGATATAAACTCTTCCCCCCTCCGCCAGTTTGTAAACTTCGTAAATATTTAGTGGTCATATCGTACTTCATCTCAAGTTTTCGCTACTGTTCCATGTTACATGAATCAACTTCGTATAGAACAGTCATGAGATTGGATCCGCAATGTATTTGCACTTCTGGATCCTTCGTGCTGATTTTCGCTCATATTTGGTGATTAACAGCAGATGTGGATAGTTGAACACTGGTATCGTCTGCGCGTCACCGATAATCCCGATATGCGAAAGACCTGTTCCTCCGCGAGAACATTTATCTCTACCGGCGCCTCGGCCCTTGACATCAAGCACTGCCCGCTCAGATATGATCGGTGATTTAATAATTTGTCACCAACAGTGGAATCACATCTCGGAGACCTAAACGATGATTTTAACAAACGTCACCAGTATCAGTAGTTTAAGGAGACGGTGGGAACTGGTGACGATAAGGAAAATCAGCAGTATGGATTAGTGTCAGAACGGAATGCACAATATCACTAGTGGTGATTTTTTGGCACTTTGTCACCACAGCTTGTTCACAGTGTTACTACTTGTTTCACTGAAACAAACCCGAACGGGGGATGCCCAATTATACTACTTTCGGGATTAAGATATTATTGGAATTCTGCTGGGCGTAAATATTGCCAGCTTGCGTGAATTACGCAGAGGAATTGTGAATAGACAATATTTTGCGCTCATTCACCGATTTTCATCTACCAGCACTTTACCTGAATATGAGCCAATCGCATAGAGAGCTTGTTAAATAGTCCGATACATTCGGGGTACGAACATTGCTCGACAGGCTAAATCGTTGACTTTTCTTTGTTTCTCGGTTATAGAAAAAATCGTCTCGATTGATTGGACGTGACCTCTAACCAAAGCAAGGCACAGTTACCCACTAAATCCTGTAGACAACTGAGGACATTAGCCCCATAGAGGTAGAGGATATAAGGAAAAGAAGATGATACCTATCCATTCTCAGACGGGCCTCCCACTTTAAAAGGATGCGTTTTATGTATTTTCTAACAAAAATCATCATGAGATAAACCATTTATTGTATTTGGATGAGTGATAGATGATGGAGTGATACTTTTTACTGATACATTTTTTTATCAAACAGTTGAGGTGACTGTATATGATTGCAACAGACGACGCTCTTATGCTTAAAGTAGCAATAGACTACATTTATCATCTGTATCAGAAGTATAGTTTCACAGCAAGCTGTTTCTGTCAATTTATTCGTGTATTTTTCGCCCAAAATCACAGATTGACCTGAGCTTATGTAAATGAAGTTAATTGAACATTTAATTGGATGGCTACCCATGTACATTCTCACTCGAGGATTAGATAGACGCTCCATACATCAAAGGCGTGAACATGGCTCGTTTTCTTTTCATATTCCTACTTTTAGTCATGTTATTGTAAAAAAAAATCTATATGATTTTACGTTTCTTGCGTTTCGCTATTTTCAACGGAAGTGTAACGTGTGTGTTGTCAATTAGCCGGTGTGTGTTGTCAATTAGCCGACTACAAAGACATAGCGAGTCCTCCATATAATGCTTAACGTAATAACGCGAAATAAGATGACACGAACTAAGGCTGCTTTCGGATAGAATTCGAAATAAAAAAAATTCTGTTAATGACGCCGACAGGTGGACCTTGCTTAATAATTGACTTGCTGATTCCAATTCACAGAAAAAAAGCTATATCACTCGTATAAATTGTTGTTCGAGTAAATCAGTCAATTGCGGAGCGCGTCATAACTATGTAAGCATAGGCTCAATCTAAATAAAATTAAATCTTTTCAGCACTCTTCATAGTGCTTTGAAGGGAACATTAACGGTAGAGATGGTTGGGTCAGCCGAATCAGATGCCGCACTTTTCGTGTTGCCGCGGTCCCGACATTATGGCACCATAATACAGGATAGATGTATAGACATGTTTTTGGCGAAAACACTGGGGGGTACACCACAGGGGCTCGTTACCGTTGTTAATTGGTCACCACGCTCACAAACCTCTTGTTTTATATCCCCTTGTCTTCGAAAAGCGAATAAACTTCCCTTTTAACAGATCGAAAAATGGTTAAAACGCATATATCATACTTTACCTTCTCCCGGTCTGGCCTCTTTATGCAAAAATTACAAGCGTCTAGTCCGTCATCCATAATTCAGCCGTCGTCCATTAGAGAATATCCGAGTCCATAATCCAAAGACCTATTTACCCCCCAAAATTTAACCGATATTTACAGACTGACAAAAATCTCGATAATTCCTCTCGCCACAGTGGCCGAGAACGGACGAGACTTCTTGGCCAGGCCCGAGTTTGTCGCGAACCGTCAGTCGCTATGCCCGTGGTGGCAGTAAGGTCAACAGTCTTTCCCTGTTGTTTTAAAAGATTTGCCACTTTTCTTATTAAAAACGTTTTTTCAGTACCTGCCTGTCCCTGGATAATAACATTGTGTCCTGCGAGACAGGCAGTCTCAGTTTGCTTGTTCTCGTCTTCCGCCATTCTGGTCTCAAATCAACTGATACCAGCTGATAGTTGGCTTGCGACGAACTCTGGCGAGGAAGTCTCGCTCGTTCTCGGGCACTGTGATGAGAGGAATTATCGAGATTTTGGTCAGTCTGGAAATATCGGTTAAAATTTGGCGGATAAATGGACTTTTTTGCATAAAGATGCCATATCGGGATAAGGTAAAGTAAGATATATGCGTTTTAACCATTTCTCGATCTGTTAAAAGGGAAGTGTATTCGCTTTTCGAAGACAAGGCGATATAAAACAAGAGGTTTGTGAGCGTGGTGAGGTGACGGCTCCGACTTCATTGACCTCCCTTCCCCATTTATTCCCTACCTCGACCCCCCCTGTAATCAATCTAATTAATTAACAACAGTAACGAGCCCCTATGGGGTAAACGGAGACGGCGACTCTTATCTCCTCTCCCCAACTGCAAGTGGACTAGTGCAGATGCCACCATGATGTCAGAATGCTATTAAATATTCATCACATGAACGTTCAAACACCAAATTCAAATGAAATACGTAAGATCCCATATAGCGACATGTACGATTGGGGAGCATTGATAGGATATTAATTCATTAAAATTGCTACAGGCTCGAAATCAAAGAAGGCAGATATCACAATGTTCCAGTAAATGACAGGCACCGTCGTTTATGTTCAGCAGAAATTTCACTTCATTATCACCTGTGATAAATATTCCGAGGAGAGAAAAAGTTCACTGGTCAGATGATCAACAATAAATTGAAACTTTAGATTGTTACAGTAAATTTCTGTGGCTGATGAGTTGCGAGGACACAGACGTGAACAGAATTGTTGGTGACTTTGTTCACATTGGTTCCATTGCAAGAACACAGAGCTTAGAATGTTCTGTAGATAAATTTTGCATTTGCGACTCTCAGCCAGAGAGTAAACCAATTGGTATGTGCTCAGCCGGGCAGGGTAGAAAGAATTAACTTAATTAGTGCTCCTGTTATCGTTTTAATGTTTTCAAATGTATCTATTTGTGTGTGCGCGCGTTTGTGCATAAGGATGCCTGCATGAATGTATATATATATTGCCATAAATTATGGTAGTGCTGGCTATTGTAATCCGTCAATATGTGCGTTTTTATATGTTACACGTACATGTATATTAAACAAAGTATCTTAATGTGTAATTGTTCCTTTTTTTATCTGCCACTTGTGGCGTTATGTATAACTCTTACTTATTCATGACAATAAAGAATCTTATATTGGCACTTGATCCTGCGTTTGCACACATACGCCTATAAACCGTATTGGCATAATCGTATGGCTGGGCCTCCACACCAGAACAGCTTAGGAATAGATGGTCGTCTTAAAATATGTATGAGGGTCACTCCTAATCATGATAATTGATGGCGGTGGCAGAGGTGCGTGGGATATGGGGCACCCAATTTGGTCGGTACAAAATGTAACTACGTTTCTCATTGGATATACACATAATGCATGTGAAAGACCGCTGCCCTCAATTAATTATGGGGGCATACGTATACGTACACATATAACCCCCCACGCACACACACGCACACACAAACACATACTGGGTTTGTGGACGTGCAGTTAAGTGTGTTACTCCGTTTGTCAACTCCATAACATTTTCATTGATAATAAATTCAACGGTATTGGAACTTAAAAAAAACATGATATAAAAGATAATATCATTTGAATATTTTGTAAAAGTCAATGGTGTTTGAAACTGTGATCAGATACCGACAGACGGCGGCCATGTTTGAAGCTGAAAGAGTGTAATATTTAAAGGATTTTCCCAATCCTGACTAAGAGGGGAATGCATCAGAGATTAAAATTCAAAAGCAGAATGCGAAACCAAATACAGTCTTCGTCAAAATGGTCGGTGCTTCCAGAACAATTTCAGACTTTGACAGAAAAAACACATTTTTGTCGAAGTGGATTATATTTTCGCGTGAAATCGCGATTCAACAAAAGTTTTTTTTATTTAGTTGAGCTTGATCCGCGATCTACCTTCCACTGGAAGCATGGTAGTCGGTCAACACAATCTAGATGAAAATCCACGTGACATCAATGCTATTCTCTTGGGCAAGTGATAATGGTTATCTTTTGTCATTTTCCAGTTAGCGATGTTACTTTCAAAATGCAATTTAATGCGTTTTTTTTTGCAATACAACACGAAATATATCCCATCACACTCAGTGTGTGGCCACCACTAATCGATTGTTGATGGCCAACCGTTTCCATTTACGGGTGGCCACACCTCAGCAATGGCCTTAAAATTGACCCGTGCCATTGCGACTATTTCCTCCCTTAAGTGTTTGTGAAACCTTCCGTATCGGGCTAAGTGAAAACCACCGAACCAATCGAAATGGTTGGACTGTGTCACAAAATACTATTACAACCTCTGATTGAGAAGGGTTTTACACAAAAGCGCCCACATTGAAGAATTCTCAAATTTGGTGATGAATAGATCGCACGCTTATTGTTGACATACAGGCAAATCCTGCCGTTCCGAGCTCTAGCACAACGCCAACTTAATTCGTAGCTTGTTCTTACAGGATCCGTAGTGAGTACATCTGATAGTGAGTATATCTGGAACGTTGTAGCACAGTTTTTTGAAATCTCCACGGGCCATGTTGACAAGCGCAGATGTTCATTTGGGAGATTCTATATTTGATGGCGGATGAGGAATGATCTAATTGTCGTCTGCCTCCATACAAACAACTAAATTACAAGAAGGAATTTGTCTCAAGTTTAACTGTTGTTTGCACCGCGAAATTAATAAACAAAAGCGACATAAGTAGGCCTATATCCATGTATGTTTCGCACAGTCTGTCTCCGGTGACAGAATCACTTCTCAATAAGAGACCCTAAACGCTCTTCATTGATCTTAGCCTGTGGTAAGTGAAACGCGGGGCAATGTGTCAACAAACATGACAAAGAGGAAGATAGTTTATCAAATAAAAAATATTTTTTCAACCTTTCGTTCTAACATTTGTTGATAGTAAATAGTGCTATGGAATATAAATAATTTTTTCATAGGCGTGCTAAATGGTTATTTTATGCACGGTTAATGTGAGAGAGTTACTAATTTATGGCAAGGGCGAAACCCGCGCCCTAATATTTATAAACATTCTCTACATTAACAGTGCGTCAAATAACCATTCAGCACGTCTATAAAAACATTATTTCTTGAATGTAAACCTACATGTACCAGTTCTGTGGCGCCATTCTGCTTACTCTCCTACTAAGCTTTCTGCCCAATTCGTGATATGGTGGCAACGAGAAAACGAATACAGATGAACGGACAGACATACGGACGAATTGCATGATCATGACAATAGCGATAATAGGAAGCCCTGAAATTCTGTCGCAAAAATGAAGGTCACAAAATGATGGTGTGGAGTGACGCCACCATGACCTCAAGGATGACGTCACATCCAGTGACGTCACTTCCGGGTCAAAGGCCACGTCCGGATCACATGTCACTTCCGGTCACGTGGTGGCCCAGCAAGAGTTATCTGCCCCTAAAGAAGAACGTAATTATTTCAATGTTAGTCTCACTGGGCAACGCACTCACGAACATTTACGGTATGGGGTGTGGCACCTTGTCTTTTCTGTCTTGCGCTGTAGAATACGATGGGAGGGGTGTCGATGCCATGGGGTGAATTTCGCTGAAAAGTCATGCGCATGCATAGTGCATAAGCAGGCTTGAGGTGGACGTTTTAGAGCCGCTTCGCAATATTGCTTCGAATGGATCGTGTGAGGTGCCAATGTGTAGCACTCGTAGGGGATCGTCCGACTGGACTGGTGTGAATTTTGAGAAGAAGGTACGGGAATGGACGTTTTGGATCGAGGTGGGCCCATAGTGGGCGTACTAAGTCGGGGAGGGTATCCATGTGAAGCGCCCCCCCCCCCCCAGGCCGATGATGTCATGTATGGGTGAAAAATCAGGAAACACGGAGTTTAGCCCTAAATATGGCAAGAGGTCTAGAGGGATTAATGTCGGTTCCCATCGGATCGTGGCCTGCCGAGATATGTAAGTGGGTGTATGTAAAATTAGGATTTGTTCCGGAAATATATAAAGCGGAACACGTGCGCACCTTCGTGCAGAAGAGCCGAACTTTATAGTCCTATAATAGGGATAGGCGAGGAGGAATACACAAAAAGTAGACATAGTGCAGCGTCGCTCAGGTGCGCCATTGAAACATGGCTACCCTTATACACTAAGCCATAGAGGGCGGCTCCTGGACCCTTGAGGGTATCCCGAACTCATGAGCTCAGGCATACTGGTGATGTGGGTTGGTCTATCGTGGTAGAGTTACCTCCCACTCCTGGGTGCAAAAGTGTTTGTGTGAGTGAGTGAGACGTGCCCAACGGCCATCTTAACGCATTGACGAACTAACGATGGTGAGTGAGTGAATGAGTGAGAGTGAGTGAGTGAAAGTGAGTGAGTGGTTATATACGGTCGTTTGTATACCATTAGCCTCAGTCTGCGTCCACCCTTTGCGTCTTAACGCCATGATGTAGACAGATTAGAAAACAACAACATCGAGGATGACCGGTCAATCATTTTATTATTTCCTCCATCAATCATAATCACCATGGTGGAGCCACATTGAGTATGTTTACAATTCAAGTATGCTCATGTCTAATCAGAGGCCGCTATTTCAGAAAGTTCAATCTTCGGCCATTGTGGCTTTTGGTCTAAGCATCGTCGGGCAGACCAGCATACCGTTGAAGCAATATGTCCCGAAACAGCTGTTTGCGCATTTTTATCGCATTTTCCGGGGCCTCGGTGAGTGGTAACCCCATATCCTCCTCCAAGTCATGCATGGTCTTCATGATGGACTGATGCGTGGGATCGCCTATCATTTCAAGCGGCAGCAGGCTATACCGTTTATAGATGACCATGGCTGTTTTCCTGATGTTTGGGCGCATTTGGATGTACGCCTGTTGCAAGTTATCCTGCGCGGCTTCCTCGATTACCGCAACGTGGGTATTAACCCTTTCAATGTTGATGACGTGCAGTGCACGTCACTGCTTTATCTCCTCATTGTGTTCATGACGTGCAGTGTACGTCCAAGTTCGCAGTCGTTCTGTGACAGTGACGTTACGTCGGCGGGCGTAATTTTATGCACTGACAGACACGCTGATCAAACAGAAGGTAATTCCGTCGTTACTGGCGCAATCCGCCAAATGGCATTTCCTATTATTTTGACATCAAAGCATGGACGACACGTCTAAGTGTACAGTATTCTTGTAAAGGCCGCAACATGGCAGGAGAACCCAGGTTAAACAGTGAAAGGGTTAATAGCTTTATGCACAATACGATCCCAAAAGGTAGGTTCTTCTTCACTTCTCTGAGGCTGACTATTTGAGGTCAAACTCTCAGTATCAGTAGATAGACTCTCAACAGTTTCTGTTTCGGTATCATCATCTAACTCCTCAGTGGGCTCATCGGCTTCTAGCCACTCGGTGTCTGGATGTATGTTTCTCTGGTGCCATATAATATCGTAACGTCTGGTGAACGTGCTTCAACACTCAAGGCAACGATAAGCCATGTTGTGGGGTTGAATGTCGACTGCACGTTTTGGGGATACGCTTGCTTTTACAGACGCACGTTGACGGACGTCGCCGAGCGTTGTCGGGCGCCAACGCGATATCGGTCAGCTGTGGGGTCCCCTACATTAGTCAGCGTGGATAGTGCTCAAGTAAAAACGAGGAGAATGGTCTCGTGTGTATATAGTGGGACGCTTTCCATCTTACTGATGCGTTCAAACAGATGCTTCTTTTGTGCCGTCGCTCTGACATACGCCGCTGTCCAGGTCATGCCTGGGGTTTTCAACATCAACGCTGTTCTTTCGATATCCATATGGACCGGGTCCTTGTCCAGCAATTTCATATGGGTCAAGAGGTCGACATACTGCTAACGTAAAGCCCGTCGTAGTCTGGGTACCAAAGTGTTATGGGCTAATATTGCGGCGTCCTCTTTCGAATACCCTTTGTGGTGAAACTTGTTTTCTGTGGCCTCCAACGTCTCGCCCATCTCGGCGTCCAGGCTCTCTTTGAACACATCCTCCCATAGCCTTGTGTTTACATTGTGTTCATTTCCTTGTATGGGTTTGGGTTGGTCCTTCACGGTTAGGTGATATTCCGGGACTGGTGGTATAAAGGGGGCCCGGTGGCGGGCTGCTGCTGCCAGGTGTGGGGCCGCTGGATGGTGTAGGGGTATATGACGATGTGGTGACCCCTCGCCGGGTAATAGGTTGGCCGTCAATCGGCGATCTTCGTGGGTATGAGCTTTTAAGTGTGCAAACAGGTAGGCGAACGGACGACTTGTCGCGGCTTGAAACGCCTGCATGAAATGGTCGATATTTTGAGGATCAATTCGACTGCCAAACACACGAATGTGCGCTGTTTCGATGGAATTGGAGAACAACACATAGTATTGGCAATATCAAGAAACTATCTCTGTACGCCCATGAGGAAAGAGATTCTGGGTCAATTAGATGACAGATTCCGATGATAGGATTCTTTGGTAAACAAATCGATGATATGTGAATTGTCCTTGGCTGCACCCATCACATCATCTAGCACTACCACGTTGGTCTGCTCGGGGTCGAAGTAATAGGCTTGATCGATATCGTGAAGAATGCCTGGGCAAAGCTCACATTCTGCAATCCTGTAGTTTCGTAGGCGGGCTGCCACTGGCTGTAGTACCAGACTATATAGGTATAATTGAGGGGCCCTTCGACCGTCATGATATAGGGATGCTCTACTCAACTTGGCGAACCCATAGCGGGACACGGCGGTGTATCTTGTCTATGCAACAACAAATGTTGAAAGCGACGTTAAACCCTATTCACTCACTCACTCACTCACTCTTGTCTATGCATCGGACGAATACGTCTGAGCATATTGTCGCAACGAGAGAGTGGCTTCTGACAGAAAGTACATGCACTCGACATGGTACTCGGTCAGAAGGTGGTTACAGACTGAGGCTAATGGTTATCAAACGACCTTGTATAACCACTCACTCACTCACTTTCACTCACTCACTCTCACTCACTCTCTCACTCACCATCGTTAGTGAGTCAATGCGTTAAGACGGGTGTTGGGCACGCCTCAAGGGCTTTGTGCACGCCTCAATCACTCCTTCACTCACTCACTCACTTGTACCCAGGAGGTGGATGTAACTCTACCATGGTAGACCAATCCACATCTCCAGTATGCATGAGTTCATGAGTTCGGGAAACACTCCTGGGTCCACGAGTTGCCCCCTATGGTTTAATGTATAAGGGTAGTCATGTCTCAATGGCGCACCCGAGAGACGCTGCACTTTGTCTACTATATATGTGCAGCTGTTCGCGTTTCCCTACCATGTCTTTTCCGCACGTGGGGGTATAAAATCCGTGTTCAGCTTTTTATACTTCCGGAACAAATCCTAATTTTACATACACCCGCTAACCCACTCTGCATATCTCGGCAGGCCACAATCCGCTGGGAACCGATATTAGCCCCTCTAGACCTGATAGGGGTTTTCCATAGCTTAGGAGTAAACTCCGTGTTTCCGGATCTTTTACAGAGAAAGTTTTTCATGCACCTACCCACGACATGATCGGTCTGGAAGAGCGCTTCACATGGATACCCTCACCGACCCAGTACGCTCAATATTGGTCCACCTCGACCTCAAATCATCCATTCCAGTGCCCTTTTCCCCGTGCGGGTTTTTGTCCATACCCCACGTGCGGAAGGTCTTACTTTCACTACACATCAGTCCAGTCGGATGCTCACACCTCACACGACCCATTCGGACCAATATTGGTCCACCGCGACCCCAGAATGTCCATCTCAGGCCTACCTATTTACTACACATGCGCAGTCAAAACGTTTCAGCAAAATTCACCCCATGGCCACTAGACCTCTCCCATCGTGTTCTATAGCTCGAGACAGAGAAAACAACGTGCCACATCCCATGCCGCAAATGTCCATGAGTGGGTTTCTTAAGTGTCAGGCCATTGTCCACTGCGCCGGAATAGGCCTAACATGTCCACGCCAGACACGTCTAAATTTCTCAGCGAAAGTCAACCCATGCCCCCGAGAGCCCTTCCTCCCTGCTCTACAGCGCGAGACAGAGAAAAACAAGTGTCACACCCCAGACCGCAAATGTCCATGCCCAGTGGGACTAACATTGAAATAACTGCAGCGTACGGTCTTCTTTAGAGGCAGATAACTCTTGCTGGGCCGTCACGTGACCGGAAGTGATCTTTGACTCGGATGTGACTTTTGACCCGGATGTGACCTCTGACCATGAAGTCACGTCACTGGATATGATGTCATCCGTGAAGTTTTAGTGACGTCACTCTATACCATCATTTTTGACCATCACTTTTGCGACGGAATTTTAGGGGTTCCTACTACTAATAGCCCAAGGCCATTTTGACACGGGGGGAAAATACGTTAGTACCTTTCAGCAGACATTGCGATATTAAGGGTCGACCATGCCGATATTTGTCCAGTCCGATGTTAAGGGTCGCCATATCGATCCTTAACGTCGCATTGCGACATTAAGATCCGCTGCGATGTTAAGGTGCAAGTTTCACCAAAATCTGGAAATTAAATGCAAGATTCAAATTGACCTGACACTTATCAGTTACCATCTCCCAGATTTTGGTGAAACATGCACATTTGAACAGTGAGTCTGTGTTGAAACTCAAAGTATACACACCTTAAGCTTGAATCAAGCATTGGAAAGTGATTACACAGTTTGAAATATACGTATTAAGGCAGTGTGACGTCACTGGACCTAAATATGATTGCAATAGACCACCATAGAATACCATACTTTATTTGCAGTTTACTCTGTGTAATAAAATCGTAAAAAATTACCATAAATATTTTTTCACACTGTTTGCAATGGTCTTTCATTTGATAGAAACTTTACTTGAGGGTTTACGATCACTTTAAGTAAAGTGTGTTCCTTGAATGTGATATTGATTATTTTGCATGTATATTGAATAATCAAGAGTGAACATCAACAACAACACAATTACACTCCCAAGTCAGTTTGTGTATGATGATGAGGGGGATTAACAGCGGACCCAATGGATATTTAAGTTGATTTCAAGAGTTATCGCCCCTGGTGTGATTATAGAGGCAGATTAGTCTCCCTTAATGTGACTTTTCATAAGTTATCTCCCTTGTTTGAACATGTGCTGTTTGTGAATCCAGAGATTATCTAAATACTGCTAAACCGTTTGTATTCATCTTCTTTGTGTTAAAGATCGTCGGGTAAGGTTCATTGTAATGTGGTACACGTGCGTAATTGTGTCATTGTCATCGGAGATCGGCCCGTTATCGTGAATCTGTCAGTGTCGAAAACTGGTCCATTCTCAATACAGTCTTTTAAGAACACAAACCACTAAATATTTGCCTTACTTATTATGTAGTAAATGAGCTGGGCACATCTGACCAAAACTATATTCCCTAATATTCACGGCCACTATTGACATACCACACCGAATAGCCTGGTTTTTCCTCTAAAAAATATGGGAAAAACCAGCATACATTCCCCACCATTTTTCTAAATGACAGCTCCTGGAAGATTACCTCCTGGAATGAGGACATGGCGTCTAATGCCATGGCAACCAGGGTTAAAGGGTCAGGGTCAGGAAAACGGGGCTTATTTTTTTATATTAATCTGTGAGAATTGGCTTTTGCTGACAATGCCTAAAGGCTTTTGATTATACTCTTTAAGGATAAGGGGGGAGTTCCAGTTTTCAATACACCCACTGACGAAACCCTCACAGACAAAACCCTAAAAAAAAAAAAAATAATAATAATAATAAAAAAAAAAAAAAAAAAAAAAATTCACACAAAACTCCCACCTTGTATAAAAAAAAATATTTGTATAAATTTGTTATCAGCAATCAACATTTACGATTTTGATTTTATTTTATTTTTTATTAGAGACCGAGCAAAAATTACCTGGGCGTTGATGTATTTTAGATAAGTACTGGTACTTTTGACTGTTGATTCATTGTTCCGATTCCGATTATTAAATGTCAAATTGCAACGGGACATCAACTTATTCTGGTGACTTGTTGCACGTGACACATAGTTTTTTGACTGTAAAGGTGGGGATATATACATGTACATTATCATTGACAGATTACTAAGACAAAACCCTCAAAATTTGAACAAAAATTAATATTTCATCTCCTAAATAGCCCAGGTGCATCCTCCAATCATAAGAAACATGTTTACCAAGATTCATAATCATCCAATAACAGCTGACAACTGCAGCAAACTTTCTAAGTACAGATGTACATGTGCACCTCAGCTAAACGCAAAACTTAACATTGGAGCACCCCAGGTGGAATACCTCCCCCTATTTTTTTTTTCTATTTTTTTAATTTTTCTAAATTTTCTAGATTTTTTTTGAATTTGCTAAACCAAAAACCTTATCATTTCCAGGCCGGGGACACCGACATCGACGACGACATCTTCTTTCCCCCTCACAATATCTCCCCTTTACTTCGTAAGGCGAGATAAAAAATTGCCCCCCCCCCCATCAAGTTGAAGTTGAACAGTCCCTTATTTGTAACATATCTATCACAACAATTACCCAGTCATGTGAATAAGTGATCTTTAAACTTTACGCTATACACATTTAATAGTCCGTCAATCAGTCCTACTTGTGAAATAAGGAAGTACATTAAGGATCATCTAGTGACATTGCCCACAGTGTAATCTCGGTCAGACGCTTGTTTGGGAGCCAAAGACGACACTACAGATACAATAAATCAGATATTTGGTGACCTGGATCGACATTTAACGAAAATGCCACATGCATGTACACGGTTACTCATAAAGAAACCAGCTATTATATATAAATACCATGACTCATTATCCATAGATTCCATTCCAATATCTATCGGTGGTTTCAATTATATTTTCAAGCATTTGAACTCGACTACCGTCACATTTAGGATAAGCCGACCATAAGCCACAGAATGCAGATTCAATCTTCCAATCAAAAATTACGGAAGCGACACAAGTCTTCGACAAAAGAAGGCCCGCTGCAACAAGGTTCGTATAATAGTTTATATCCGCGCATCACCATTATATGTCTGTGATGCATTCGATCCACACATGATACGAATAAAAAAATGCAGGGACACCCAAACAGGGTTTGATAAAGTCGAGAAAAGTATTGATATTTGTAGAAAATATGTTAATTTTGATTATAGCGAAAACAATTTGGCGCTGTTGTGATCTTGCTTTGATAAATTTGAGCTGAAAGTTGGGATTTTCCAGCCGAAATTCCTCAGCGAAAAGCGACCTTTACTCACAGGTGTGAAACAACGCGAGCAATACAACGTTCAGCATGCAAACTCAATATGACAGCGACTCCAATTTCACTGAAAAATTTAATATGGGTTCAACTTTTGCGGATTATATGATGGAACTACCATCAAAGCTATCACAGTGTAGGTGAAATATCAGAAATTGTACATAGATATGTAACGATATTGTAACAATTTGGATCCTGCTGAGGTGATCAGACACACGAAAATTCGATGCTAACCAGAGGCCTCTCGAATGCACAACCAAAATTTCCATGGGGTGTACATGTAGGTGCACGATGTACCGAGGCGAATATACGCTCATAGTATATCAATAATTAGCATGGAATCGAAGATTTGCCGCTAATTAACCCTATCTGGCCTGGGCTTTTTGGGACCTGTCCTGACCTGGGGGGGGGGGGGCCGAAATGGCCCCCCCCTCCCCCTAATTATTTTTCTTACCCCTTGAGCTAGGGGGCTGAAACTTATCACACTATACCCTTGGGTCAAGCTCTACCCGAAAATGTAAAAAAAATCCATGACGGCCGCTTTGATGACGTCACAGTGACGTCATTTTCAAAAACGGCATTTTTTGGTCGATTTTTCGGTCAGATTTTCCGAATTTTTTATTTATGCAATTCCTCCGCAAAAACTGCATGATAAATTAGTAAATATTAATGTGATGTGAAATAAAATAGTTTTTGCCCACTTTTCGTCGCGGAAAAGCCTGAATTTCGAAGAAATATGACAACAACATCACTTTTTTGGTACCCCACGTGGTCGCCATCTTGAATTTACCCATGATCCTCTGCCCGGGGGTTACACAAATAGGCTCAAAATGACCCCAATATGATAACCTATAAAGTCACGGAGTTTCAGCTCTCCATTTTTTGTCGTTCCGGAGATAGCGCAGAAAGTTTGGTAGGGGGGGGCCATAATGCCCCCCCCCCTCCCCCCAGGCCAGGTAGGGTTAAACCGCCTGGGGGTAAAGTGACGTTCAGGTCAGTTATGGAAAAATAATTCAGTTTGTTCAGCTCTGGGGGACTAAAGTTCGGGAAAGACGAGTTGCAGTAAGATGGATTTCTGTCCTTTAGGTGTTGCACTAAGAAACAGTTTCATTTCAGCAGTAAAACTGCCAACTTTGAACATTTCAAAGTAAAACAATAGCTGGTAAAACACGAGAAAACTCGATCCAAAATTATGCATAATTATCTGTTTAAAAATTCGATTGGGCTCATGGTGAATGTGCGCATGATATAGACATACTGGGATCGATTTGTCCGTGATGAAGAGGGCGGTTCTACAAATCTGCTCTTGAAATCAGTGAACAGGCAACACCCTCCCACACCCACAGTTTGTACAGTGCCCACATGAATTCGTTTGGAGTGGCCTAACCTCGGTGTCATTTATGTTTAGACAGAGGGATTCCACTGTTTCGCGCCGTGTCACAGAGCTTCCACATAATAGCGGCTTGACAATGGAAGGTCAGTGTAGTATCGCCCGCTGTCTTACCGCAACTCGTCCTTTAGATCTACCAACTCAGGAACGACGGACGGACGAGACTGAATCGAATTGGCTCAGTCTAATTCTGACCCAGTTTACAATACAAGTACAAAGTGTTTTCTTCTGTGCTCGACTGCGACAAAAAAAAAATGTCGAAATCTGCCAACAATATTACGGAGCCGTGGAGGGGA
>JAVTVY010016036.1:0-67583 GCA_036873755.1 Hanleya hanleyi | reverse complement strand
GTTGAAGGAGGAAGTCAGCTACAAAGGAAAGAGAGGCAGAGTCGGGATCGGTGTCATGTTCTCGGCACCAGGAAACGAAATAAGCCAATTTTGATTGATAGAGCTGCACTGTGGAAGATCGAATGGCTGAAACCATCGTCTCTGCAGCTTCTGCTGAAAATCCTTGGACTGTAAGTGCACTCTGGATAGTCTGCAGACGTGTAAGTTGAGCAACTGCGGGCTGTGATGGATTATCCTGTGAACCTTAGTAAACCTTAAAAAACCGTAAACCAAAACCCTTAGTACCAACGTCTAAATTTTTGTCCAACAGTCTTCCAGGGGACGAACCACTTCATGGAGAGTGTCGAAAACTGCCCCAATGTAACGACGAAGTTCAGGGCTCTCAAGGAGAGGCGAGCGATCACTCGTGCGCGCCTCGTGCTCGCCTGAAATCAAAAAATGGCGAGTGGTTCACCACTTGCCTGTTTTCGTCGGTCAGAATAAAATTTAATGACATCTTCAGCTGTTGATGTCAAGTTCTTGGCTCCAAAATATCTTGTTGTTCATCATTGGCACGTTTCATAGGTCAGAATAAAATTTAATGACATCTTCAGCTGTCGTAAAATTCTTGGTTTCGTAAAGATCTTGTTGTTCAGCAATTTCGGAAGGCTTCCCGCCATTTCCGCTTCATGTGTTTGTGCAAAAAGTAAAACCCTGTATCGGAACGAAATTACAGATCCGTTACGGGTAGACTGGTTGCCTCCCTTGTATTTCCATACAGACACGTTTTGAGCCGTGGGTTATGATTTCCACAAATATAAAATCCGTCAAAACACCACGGCTCAAACCACCATGGCATCACGCCGTTTTAAACATTAGTTTCCGATTTTGTTTTACATTACATCACTCCGTTTTAAACATTAGTTTTCGATATTGATTTACTCTCGCTGTTACGCGGACTTGACTTTCGTCCCACGATCAAGTCCATGCTTTTCATTGCTCTCACGCAATTCCGGTGCCAAGCACGCGTGCGTTTTCGTTCGTGACAATTTTGTCACTGTTAGCAAGCTGTTATCGGAAAATTGCACGATGTCGAATCCGAAAGGAAAGCCGATAGAACTATCGACGTACCTAAAAATGGGGAGAGGAACTTACATCAGTGTTCCGAATTAAAGAAGACTACAACACCGTTCTGAACCGCGCATATGTGACCCACATATTCTGTGATGTACTTGTAGAAGTAATTTCAGCATTTCACTCGCCTCAGGAATTTCTCAGGCGAGTGATAAAAGCACTCGCCTCACTCGCGTGAGCTTAAATTCAGGCGAGTGACGAATCACTCGCCTTCATTTTGCTCCTTGAGAGCCCTGAAGTTGTGCTGGTACCAGCTCTGACTTCTGGGGGTGAGGAATGAACCCGAAATGTCGCAGAACGAGCAGAGTAAACCGGATCTGAGCGTTGAGAAGAGACTTGTCCACAGCCCACATGAGGATGTCATCTATGTAAACCTCGATGTGAAAGCCCCGTAGATGGAGAAACGCCATGACTGGAGAAGTGATACATGGGGCGATTTTGACTCCGAATGAGAGGACTTGCCACGTGAACCGAAGACCGTCGATGGAAACACCGATGACGAGGATTAAAGGGTATATGGGGAGATAAGCGTCTTGCAAATCGATGGAGGCCAACCAAACGATAATAAGGACGCATCTACCGAATTGTCAGAAGAAGGTGAAGAAACCCCGACTAGAAGACAAAGACGCCGAAGTCGAGCGACGTTCAAACGAACAAACGTAGGGGTCTCGATGATTGAGTGAGTGAATAGGGTTTAACGTTGCTTTCAACATTTTTCCAGCTATATCACGATGGGGAAGGGAGGGGAGGGGGAGGGACGGGAGTACCTACTTGTAACAGAGCAGATCTAATGCTGCCATTTTAGTGCTGTCCCACCGAAATATCATGCCATAGGCAGACATGACACCCCACTCAGTCACATTATACTGACACCGAGCGAACCAGTCCTTGTTCTAACCTCTTAATGCTGAGCGTAAGCGAGGAAGTTCCATTTTTCAAATCTTTGGTATGACCCGACCTGGGATCGAACCGAGTATCTACCATTAGGCCACCGCAGTGCGGTTGGGTCTTGATGAGAGGCAGACAACAAACGATCAAGAGAATGATCCAGAAATGGAGTCCAGGAATGTCGAACTTGATGACCCTGATAATGACGTGGTGAACGGCGTTGTGGTGTACGGGAACGGCAAACAGGTGTACAAGAATGACATGCCGGGATACGGGAACGGCGGCGTGGTATACGAGAATGACGTACAGACATAAGACAATGACGTGCTAACGTACGGGAACGATGTTGAGGCATACGTGAATGACGAACAGGTGAAAGAGAATGATGTACAGGTGTATAAGAATGACGTGACAGCGTATTGGAACGTCGTCGTGGTGTAACAGACCGACGTAATGGCGAACGAGAATAACATTGCTGAGAACGAGAACGGTGTTGTGATGTACGAGAACGTCGCTTGGGTGAACGGGAATGACGTTGTGATGTACAAGAACGACGTTGTAAGAAATCAACTGAAGTTGAACCCGAAATCTGTAAATCCGAAAATCGAAAAAGCGCAGTAGAGTCCGAACGAACAGCCGTAGTCCGCGAAGCTGTTTTGGACAAAACAGCTGTAGAAGAAAGCCGAGATTTAAAATGCAGAGGGAAGTCGCAATGCGTTGAAGCTTTTTCTTTTCATAGATCTAGACTGCAAGGACGTCCGACAATAGATTGCGAAGTAGTAACCCGCGAAGCTGAAATTTTGTTCGTCGATAACAAAAGACCGCTCAGAAAAAGGCTGGTCGCTTGAAGACCGGATCCTTTGTTGTCGCAAACAATGAAACGGACTAGTCACCGACCCGCCAGACGAGTTCTTACATGTACCATGACCTAGACTGTCTGGAAATTTGTCAATATCAACCTGTCTAACTACACCACTAGGGGGCCTCTAATAGACGAGGGCAATGACATGGTAGTACTGAGAAAATGACATACTTCCAAACGTGAACTAGGAAAATCTTCATTAAATTTAAAATCCCCGATGAGAGCAATTTCATTCTGATTTCTCTCGTCGGCAGATAAACTAAGGTCATTAATTTCACAATTTGAATGCGGGACTTGCACAATACAGGGTACCGGCCTCGGCCGCTAGGATCGCCTTTGTCTTTATTCCCGTTTTATCCCACTTCTAATGGCTGGAGCTCTCTTGTACAGCATGCTGCCATGAATACACATTTAAACCCATAGTCAGCTAATGCCAACGTCGCGGTATTTATTGACTTTAGCGTAGTTCAAATGACAACTACCTGTATGATATCTCGCGATATAGGGTTTGCTTACCTACGGGAATTCCAACGGAAACGATTATCCTATTTCAATCATCCCGCGGGCCGGTTTTATATTCGGCATACTTGTCTTTCACCATTGCTAACAAATATGGCGGCACAATGGAATAAACTATGACATGTTTCTATCGATTATATCAAGTATTGAACTTAAAATCATATAAATCAACCACATACGGTACCTTAAAGCAAACACGCAGTAGCTGCTATTTTCAGATCTATTTCCATGTCGGCTGCTTTTTCTCGATAAACCTGAACTGTCGTTCGCCCGCAATCTTGGCGGATGGGCGGTGGTTATTACGGAGAGTCATCACCCGCTACGTGTCCAAGCGAAACGATCGGCCAACCTACTCAGCTGTGCCTAGCAGACGATAGAAGTGGGATAAAACGGATATAAAGACAAAGGCGATCCTAGCGGCCGAGGCCGGAACCCTGTATTGTGCAAGTCCCGCATTGACCAATCAAATGCTTCTACAAGAAGATAACTGGTGATTTCCAATAAAATCAATGAAAAACAATGTTCAATCTTGAATCACCATCCAATTTGAGGTCAAACTCCCCATAAGCCCTCAAATGTATTAGATCAAATGATCATACAGATAATAGTAAACAAATTCATGAAGATCAAACAAATGCTGTAGTCCAAAAAGATGTTTTGGATGAAGCAGTTGTAGAAGAAGAATGGCAAAGAATGTTGTGAAGTCGAAGCCCATTTTTTCGGAGAAGAAGCCGGAGCCAATAGTGTCGATTGGTGTAGGCTCAGACGAAAGTAGCTTACGGAGTAGAAGTAGATCGCCAGCTGGAGACTGTCTTATGCTATCCCAAGCAGTGGCGGATGATTGAGTAACTCCAGACTTGATCTTTGTCCCAGCCATCAGACCAGGGAAAGATCTATGAAGAAACTACATGTCGTCGAATGAGAAACATTTCTGATGTCTTCCCGGGGAAATAAAACTCACACCAGAGCTAATAATTATTTCTCGGTAAGAGGAAATTAATTTAATGCTCAACTCAATTTTGAATTGTTAGTCCAATTCAGTATTCTTACAGGAAAATTTTTGTTGTGAAAAAAAAAATCATAGGCAAATTTTCTGTTATTAAGCTAAAACTTACCTCACTTCCACTCTTTGCATTTCTTGTTTCACATGAAATCATCTAGTAAGAATTTTGAATAACACAGTTCTCTCCCCTGCTAGTCACCTGACTGCTCACTTACCCATAATTCCTCCTGGTTTCCACTGCGATACATGGTTAGGATGTATCACAGAGGGGAGGTGGGTGGGCATCACTGGAAGTGAGGTAAGTTTTATCTTACAGAAAATTTACCTGTGAATTTTATTTGTTATTTGCGCTGAAAACTTACCTCACTTCCACTCTTTGCATAGAATGCCAGAGAAAGGATGGCGGGCAAACTGATACAATCCGTGGTAAGTGATAAAAGTCGTGAGCAAGATGACTAGTACAGAGTAGAAATCACCAATTTTCTACCTCAAAGAGGATCCATGAGATCATACAACAGCAGTAACCTATATGCCTATGGTACACAGGGAACCTCTGTCGCTACTCTGACTTCAACGTCGAGTCGCATATACGCCCCCCCCCCTCCTTTTCCCGAAAGGGAACGAGAGGAAAATGCACTCACCAGCAAGCAGGGTAAAAACTGTACGCCCGGTTTTTATCTTGCTATCTTGCTGGCCTCAGTCCCACAGACACCCGCTGTGCTGTCACAAGTGGGCCGATGGAATAGAGGTCATCACATGCTAACGTCATGTCCCAGAGGTAGAAAGAGGCAAATGTCATGTTTGAACTCCAGTAGCAGTATTAGTCCATAGAGGCCATGATGCCGCTAGTGTCCTAATCTCGTGACCCGAAACTTTTACAAGCGCGGCTTGTATATCCGTAGCCGTGGAGTATGCTAGCCGAATCGTATTTTTGAGCCAACTGGAGATAGTATTTTTGCTTATTTCTTGTTTGGCTTTGGGATCAAAAGGGATAAACAGACGCCTCCTACCCACTCTGATCTCCTCAGTACGATTCAGGTAACACGCATGTGCACGAACTGGACCCATCAACATGTCTGATTCAAGACCGGACGAAAGGAAATCAGATAAGGCTGGAATTGTGAACTCTCGAGATATAGTATCATATACAGCTTGATTCTTAGCCACAAACTCAGGAACTGTTGTGAGAACTACATTACTCCAGTCCCTAGAGTGTCTGACATTCCTTCTATCGAGTGCATGCAGTTCTGACACACGAGCTGCCGAGGCAAGAGCCAACAAAAACGAAGTTTTGTATGACAACATTTTGAGATCAATAGCCTCTATTGGCTCGAATGGTGGCTTCCCTAATTGCTGAAGTACTAAGGCTAAGTCCCACTTTGGCAATTTCGGAACGGCCGACTGACCAGTAATCTTGTATGACTTGATTAGTGCAGATAAATTTGGATCAGTCGAGGGATTAATCCCAGTACCCAGAAGAATAGGCTGAGCAATGGCTGCCCTATACCCTTCGCCCGTAGCGGGTACCAGGCCATTATCCCGGAACAGGTGCAATAAGAACTTGCAGACGTGGTAGTGAAACAGTCCTGGCTGGCTGTGGAATATCGACGTTCCCGGCTGGCCTAGTAGATTGTGCCATACCGGAAGTTGTCTTGGTACATCTACCACAAGATCCAGTAAGTCCGGTAACCATGGCCTTGCTGGCCACCACGGAACAATTAGATAAACGACAAGTGTGTTCGTGGATCTTCCGGAGTACCTTCGCTAGGATAGCTGGAGGAGGGAACACATATGCTACCATCCTTGACCAGTCCTGTGATAGGGCATCCACTGCATATGCCGACGGATCATGAACCGGCGACATGAACAGGGGCAATAGATTGTTGTGACGAGTGGCGAACAGATCTATGTGTGGCATCTCCCAGACATGAGCTATTTGTTTTAGTATGGCTGGGTGAAGTTGCCACGCTGTGGGAATTATCTGATTCCGTCGTGAAAATAATAAATTTACATGTAATTTTTACATTTTTAAACTGAAACTTACCTTACTGACATATGCGTTCGTGTGCAAACACGGACTAACAAGTGAAGAAATTAAAACAATAGCGCAGTTCATTTCCCGCCTAATCACCCACGCCAGCACTCAATCACAATAGATCTCCACTTCTTACTCTTAAATGTAAAGATCCCAAGCGGGGAGGTCGGGTGGGACCATTACTCTGTCAGTAAGGTAAGTTTCAGTTTAAAAATGTAAAAATTACATGTAAATTTATTATATTTTTTACACAGTGAAACTGACCTTACTGACATATGCGAGAATCCCAAAGCAGGACGGAGGGAAGTCAAAGTGACAGCGACTAATGGCGTGAGGACTAGACGGAAGTCAGCAAGAGACTTCATGCTGGCCATAAAACTTAAATAAGAATAGGCTTCCATAAAGACTCAATAGTGACAGGGTCATATAACGGTATCGTAGACACTGTCCCTATAGTAAGCCCAGACCTCCCAGGCTCATCGGCGCTGACATAATGGAAGTTATATACACGTGCCCCCCCCTTTTTTTGAAAGAAAGTTTTTTATGAGGAAACGTGTTCTTACCATTAAAAACCGATAAAAACACACAGGCCTCTAGTGTCTGTGTGCTGACCCGACCCCGGTGATCTGCTGCGCTGTCACCAGTGGTCCCAAGGAAAATAGGTCGTCCTTGATAAGTGTCATGTCTCTCAAGTAGTATGATGCGAAGGTTGTGTGAGATCTCCAAAAACAAGCCCTCATAATATCAGTTACCGACCTGTTGGTCCACAAAGGCCAGGACGCCCCAAGCGCCCTGATCTCATGTGCAGAGACATCACACAACGCAGCCTGCATCGATGACACTCCATCGTAGGCTAACCTAATAGTTTTGGAGAGCCAAGAAGAGATAGTGTTTTTAGATATCTCTTGTTGGCTCCGGGGACAAAATGGTATAAATAATCGCCTTCGCCCAGCACGTAGTACTTTAGTGCGACTAATATATACAGTAAGGGCACGAACCGGACACATAAGGTTGTCCGATTCTAACCCTGAGGAAAGGAAATCAGCTAAAGCTGGAACCCTAAATTCTCTACAAGAAGTGTCGTACAGAGATTGGTTCTTGGCTACAAATTCAGGAATGGTAGTAAGTACCACATAAGTCCATCGAGAATCATGCCTAATTTCCCTAGCATCCAAAGCGTGTAGTTCTGACACGCGAGCCGCTGAAGCCAAGGCTAACAAAAAAACTGTTTTGTAGGATAGGAATTTCAGATCGGCTGTAGTTATGGGTTCGAACGGAGGTTCTGATAAACTCCGTAGAACTAATGCTAAATCCCATTTAGGAAGTTTTGGTACAGAGACAAGCCTGTCAATCCTAAACGATCTAACCAGAGCTGTTAGATTAGGATCAGAGGCAGGATTAACGCCAGTAGACAGGTTAATAATCCTAGATAATGCTGATCTGTAACCGTCCACCGTAGATGGAGCAAGACCCTTGTCTTGAAACAGGTGTAACAAGAAATCTGCTATCTGCTGAACAGAGGCAGAACGGGCATTAATGTTTCTTCCAGTACACCACTCATGGAAGACCCTCCACTTCCCTTGATAACAAGCTGATGTGGAGGATCGAGTGGAAGCGACCATTCTTCTCGAAGCTTCCCTAGAAAACCCAACCTCAGTGAGCTGATCCTTGAGCACTTGCAAGCGTGCAGATGGAATGCCTGAGGTTTGTGGTGGAAAATTGCTGACTTCGGTTGACGAAGTAGTTTTTCCCAAAGAGGTAGTCGTCTTGGGACGTCTACCAGTAATTCCAGAAGGTCGGGAAACCACGGGCGAGCTGGCCACCAAGGGACAATTAGATAAACGACGCACGGATGCGCGCGTATCTTTTGTAGAACTAGAGGCAGGATTGAAGGGGGCGGGTAAGCATACGCTATTAGACCCGTCCAATCCTGCGATAGAGCATCGACTCCCACTGCTAGAGGATCCAGTACAGGGGACATATACAGAGGGAGTTGATGATTCAGGTGAGTAGCGAACAGATCTATCAGCGGTTGTTCCCAAATCTGAGCGATTTGGCGCAGAATGTCTGTGTGAAGCTGCCACTCCGTCGGTATAATCTGATGTTTTCTCGACAGTGCGTCGGCTAGTACATTCAGATGTCCTGGTATGTGTCTGGCACGAAGTATGATATCGTTCTGCCAGCACAGATGGTAGAGTATCTCGGTCTGCTTCAGAAGCTTCGAGGACCGAGTTCCCCCCATCTTGTTGATGTAAGCTAAGACAGTTGTGTTGTCTGTAGCTACCAGAACCGACTGGCCTTTGAGGTCCTGTATCAATAAGAGTATTGCTCGATTGACGGCCATGAACTCTAACACATTGATATGGAGTAACCTCTCCTGCGGAGTCCAATAGCCTGATATCGACTTGGATCCGAGGTGGGCCCCCCATCCTTGCATCGAAGCATCCGTGAACAGCTGATGAGTAGCTTGAAACGGAAGCAGTGTTACACCAGGCATCACGTTGAGAGGGTCCATCCACCATAATAGGTGATGTTTGACTTCCTCTGTGACAGGAATCATGGGATTCCTGTGCCTGTGTGGCCAATGCTGATTTAAATAGATCATTAGTGGCCGTAACTGTAATCGGCCTCGTGGTGTGACATCCTGTGTGGATGTCAGTAGACCGATTATTGATGCAAACTGGATGGCAGTGCGGCAAGAATGTCTGATGAACAGTGGAATGTCGCGACATATCTTGCACCAACGAACTTCCGGTGGCCGAGCAATGACCAATTTGGTGTCGTACGCCACGCCTAGGAAGTTCCGTTGTTGTGACGGTGTTATCTCCGATTTTTCCTCGTGTGGGAGATAACCCAGTAGTTCGAGGATGTGCCATACAAATGTTGTATCGCATCGGAGTTGTATTCTGCACATATTCCTGATAATGGAATCGTCTAGGTAAAAATGATATTTGATACTTCGACTGTGCAGATACGCCGCCACTGGCTGAAATACTCTGGTGAAGATCCAAGGGGAACTGGCTAGACCGAAAGGTAGGACCTGGAATTGGAAACGGCGAGCACCGACCAGGAATCTCAGGTACTTCCGGTAACTTGGATGAATCGGGATATGCAGGTAAGCATCCCGAAGATCCAAGGAGGTTAACCATTCCCCTTGAACCAGAGCGGTCCTGATGGACCGGAAGGACTCCATCCGAAAGTGAGGGGGTTTCATCAGGAAGTCCTTGTTCAGCCTGCGCAGATTTATTATCATGCGCATTTCCGGTGTATCCTTCTTTGGCACAAGGAAGACCGGAGAATAGAACCCGGGGGACCGGTCGTGGACCGGAAGTTCTATTACTGCATGCTTCTGGATAAGTTTGTCCACAGATGCCTGTGTTACCAGAAGGTGTGCCTTCCGTATAGGTATACGGGAGGGCTTGGGAGCAGCAGTAAGGGGTGGATCTATAGTAAATTCTAGGGGGTAACCGTATCGAATAGTACGGATTACCCACGGATCCATCCCCAGTTTTTGCCAATTCCGCCAAAATCCTTGAAGTCATCCCCCGACCGGGAGACTGGATTTCGGCGGGACCGGAAGTTGAGGCAATTCGTGGTCCCGCCATGTCATGAGATTGACATGGCCCGAATCGTCACCGGCCCTGCTGCTTTTTGCCACGACCTTTCCCTTTTCCTTTATAGTTGTGATTGGTCTGGCCTTGCTGTTGTGGCATGCGACCCGCCGCTTGAGACTTCCCTTTTGGACCGGAAGCGGAAGTAGTCGGCCTAGGTTGCTTGGCTGGTGGACCGGAAGTGTCCGTAGAAATACGTTTTCCTGTCCCCATACCACCCGCTCTAGGCGGAGGATTAGGCTTAGCCTTCTCCACCGTATCCCTTAGAGACGGTATAATGCCATTAAACAACAGCGAAGATGCTGGCGATTGCTCCTTCAAAGTACGAATGACTATATCAGGAGCATGGTTGACGACGGAAGACAAGTAAGCTTGTCGTCTCAGATGAACCACCATCGCAGCATTGAACGCGGCTAAAGCCATTGCATCAGCATTAGCTTTAGCAGCCACGTTCTGAAGATCCGCCAGTAATTGTAGCTCAGGACTACTACTGACTGCTAACTGCGAACGCGACAACCTGCTCAACACAGTGGATATGGCCGTTAGAAACAAGTCCATGTGAGAGGCTATGGCTACCCCCTGCCGCGCAGCTTCTTCAATAGTAGAAGACTGCTTATCAGTTAGCGGGATCAAGACCTTGGAAGGGACCTTGTTGCCTTTACATATGTCGGCAAGATCAGGTTCCGGTTCCGCGGCCTTAAAGTCATATGCCGAATCATGAATTCCGTACGCTCTAGACGTGGGCTTCTCCACCGGAAGTGGTGCCGAAGCGGAAGCCGATCTAAAGAGTGCACGTTTTCCCGTTCTTGTAATACGTTCCTGCATTGTTTTAGGCTGGGCTAAAACCGTATCAAGAACGGAACATAAACCATGAATGGCATCTGACGCAGGAAGTGACGACGTCTGCATGGTAGTTGTCGACGGAGCCTCTGCCATAGTATGTAGGCGAGAGGACGTCGGCAGTGGGGGTCGTGACATATTAGGGTACAACTCGTATAGAGCTTCTAGTACCTCTGAATATGAACGTCTCTCCGGATCATGATCACTGACATTATCCTCAATGGATTGACGTTGCGCGACCCCCTGACGTCTCATCGATGGGTCAGTAGACAAATCAATCGGATCAGACGATACTACCGGAAGCTGTGTCGGAACCGGGGATGGAACCTGAACAGTACCGGAAGCGGAAGTCAAGAGTCGCCGGAACTGATCTAGTTCAGCTGCCTGTTGTTCCATTCTTTGCAGAATAACAGCAGACAGAGAACCATCAATAACCGGAACTCCCGTATTGATTTGTGGACTGTTAGAGACCCGCCTATAAGGGGATGCAATAGGCCTAGCCCACTGCATTTCCGGACGAACCGGAAGTCTCAACCCACCGGGGTTTGTCACAACAGGCCTCCTTATAGTGGGACCGGAAGGACGAAAAGTCCTAACCGGAATCCCGGAGTTAACCATACCGGAACCCGCAGGCGACCGGAATTGGCTGACAGGAAGTTGATAATGAGCCCTATATGGGTTTATGACACCCGACCCAGAACCATTCTCAGTCATACCCTGTTGTGACTGGAACAATGCCGTATTGTTTCTATTAACACTCTGAGGTATTAAGTGTGAAACTGGCATTGTTCCCGCAGAACAATGACCTCGATCCCCTGCGTTTGTCAACCCAAAGGTGTTCAATTGCAAGGGATTTAATCCTACCCGGCCTTGCGTGATAACTCCCGTGACTGGGGTATTACGTAAGGTCGTGGAGTTTACTCCTGGTAAGACCATGGATACATTGTCTCTATATCCACCAGAGGTATTGTCTGCTGTGCTGAAATTAACTATACCTGGTATTACACCATAGTTATTTACAGCACCACTTACCATGCCTAAGGCTGCCCCTGGAGCAACAGGGAGTGTCGAAATTGGTTGACGACCAACAAACGACACCTGGGAATTATTAGATATCGGGGTATTCCCAGCGGGAGTCCCCCCAGTGATATCATTCCCAACAGCACATACGGGCGTACTTACAACGTCACCAGTGTTTATGCCCGGCGTCAAAGTGGTCCTCATCTCGGATTGCGTCTCGATTTCCATGGGGACACACTTTCGGGAAGATCTAGTTCCACTGTGACCTCGGCTGACTCTCCCGTATCTTCATCTAGGACGGACCCCAATACTTTTACCTGTTTCTTCCTTTTACCTGTGGACAGATCAGAAACAAAAGTACTAGTGCTTGGCGCAATACCTTTATCTAATAAAGAACGTAAAGGGCCCATCCAAGGACTGCCAATCGATGCAGGCTTCTTCGCCGTCCCATTTTCAATAAAATGGGAGGGCGGAGTCATGATATTAGTCTCCGACATTAAACCAGGGGGAAGGGAACCCGCACGAGACCCGGTCATTAAATCTTGAAATAAATCATCGGGCCATTGTTGACACTCCTGACATCTATGGGTACAATCACAAGCAATATTGCCTCGACACGCAAGACAAACAGAATGTAAGTCGGTCGTTGATTTAGACTTCCCACAGACGGAACAGAACATAGAGGCCATTATTTTATCGACAGGTATACACAAGAATACTTCCCAACTTGATATTTTCGTTGCTTTGTAGACTTGTAGATGATGTTATCACTCGTTGTAAACGTAAAATCCTTCCGTAATACGCTGGAGCTTTACACACGATCTTTACAGTAGCTAGCTAAGTAAAGAAGTGAGATCTATTGTGATTGAGTGCTGGCGTGGGTGATTAGGCGGGAAATGAACTGTGCTATTGTTTTAATTTCTTCACTTGTTAGTCCGTGTTTGCACACGAACGCATATGTCAGTAAGGTCAGTTTCACTGTGTAAAAAATGTGAGTCCGCCAAGACATTCAGAATACCCGGGATGTGCCTGGCCAACACTGATATGTTGTTGTCCCAACACAGACCGAAAAAGATTTCCGCTCGGCTTTGTAATTGCGGAGATCTCGTCCCCCCCCCACCCCTGCTTGTTGATGTAGAACACGACTGTGTTGTCCGTCGCAACAAGCAGGTTCTTGTCGGTCAATATGCTCACCCACATGCGGATGGCATGTGTCACTGCCATAAACTCCAACACGTTGATATGGTAACCCGGATATTGACCTGGACTCGAGGTGGGCTCCCCAACCTTCCATATATGCATCCGTGAACAGGTGATGTGAAGGACGAAACGGAAGTAGGGACACACCCGGCATAATGTTGAGTGGATCCAGCCACCATTGGAGGCATTGATTGACAAGAGGAGTGACAGGTATCCACGGGTTCAACTGCCTTTCGACCCATTAGTGATTGAAGTCAATCATTAAGGGACGAAGCTGCAACCGCCCTCTTGGAGTTACGTCCTGTGTTGACGTCAAGAGGCCGATTATCGCAGCAAAGTGTAGAGCCCTTGCTTGAGATAACTTGAGGAATTGAGGTATCTTCGTTACTATCTTTTGCCAACGATCTTCTGGGGGTTTGGCGAGACCTAAAAGCGTATCGTATTCCACCCCCAGAAATTTCCGCCTTTGCGACCGAGTTAGTTCTGACTTCTCCTCATGTGGGATGTATCCCAGAGAAGTCAATATCCTTAAGACAAACTGCATGTCTAGGATTAACTGCTCTTTGCAGGCATTCCTTAGCCAGGAGTCGTCGATATAAAAGTTGTACTTTATACCTAGACTGTGCAGGAATTGTGCCACTGGTGTAAACACTCGTGTGAACAACCAAGGGGAAGTTGACAGGCCGAATGAAAGCACTTGAATTTGGAAGCGCCGTTTGCCGACCATGAATCTCAAGTACTTCCTGTCCGCTGGATGTATCGGGATATGAAGATATGCATCCCTTAAATTCAGAGAAGTACCGACCAGATAGACTGCAAGGACTCCATGCGGAGGTGTGGCGGTGGAATGAGGTAGTCCTTGTTGAGGCGCTTGAGGTTGATAACCATGTGCATCTCAGACGTGTTTTTTCTTGGGGACCAGAAAGACCGGTGAATAGAACCCGGGTGTTGTATCCCAAACCGGAAGCTCTATTACTGAAGCCTTCTCTATCAGTCACCTGTCCACAGGGGACTGTATCGCTGATAGAAGACCCGTTCGTAATGGAATAAGAGACGGAAGGGGAGATGCAGTCAAGGGGGGAAGCGTGTCAAACAGTAGGCGATAGCCGAATCTGATAGTTCGAATGACCACGCTTCTGCCCCGATCCTTATCCAGTTCTGCCAAAACAACTGAAGCCTTCCCCCTACCGGAAGGTCTAGTTGTGGCGGGACCGGAAGCATTATGTTTCGGTGTTCCCGCCATACCGGAAGCCACCCGGTATGGCCCAAGACATCAGGAATTCTTCTGACTTCTTGTTTTTCCCCTTACCCTGCTTCTTATGGCCAAAGCTCGATAATCTTGGTTCTAAAGAAGCAGGCACTTGGCTTTGCTGTTGACCGGAAACACCCTTAGCAGCCTTGGAACTAGGCGGGTTCTTCTTAGTCTTCTTTGCCTTGGGACCATCACCCGACCCGGAAGCCATAGGTCTTTTGGATGAAGCACCGGAAGCCACTGACCTGTCATGTTCAATACGATCCATTTCAGGTCGGACCTCGGCAACAGCATCACCAAACAGTGAAGAGGGAGCCGTAGAAGTTTCTAGTAGGCTACTCTTTACTGCTTCCGGTGTGTAATCGTGCATAAAAGGAATGAAGGCCTTTCTCCTTAAATACACCAGCATAGAAGATAAATAGGTGTTATGAACCAGCAAATCTTCTACTGCACCGGAAGCAATCTTCTGGTAGTCAAGAACGAGGTTAATTCCCTCCTGTAACTGTTCTTGACTCTCCGCGCCCGACAGCGAAAACAAACCATTCTTAATGGCTTTGAGAAACCAGTCCAGGTGATTCGTGATCGCCACTACTTGTTGGCCAGTTTCCTCTAGTACGGAGGCCTGTTTGTTCATAAACGGAACATCCGGATTACTAGGCAATTTGGTATTTGAAGGACACAAATACTGAAAATCGCCGTTCACCTCTGCAGACCGGAAGCTAAACGGTGAATGATCTACGCCATATGATCATATATTTGGCTTCTGTACTGGGAACGGACCAGAAGATCCTGGAGGGCGGAAGCGAGCTCTTGACAGCACGTTCCTCCTGCGTAGCGGGTTCTGCTAATGTTCTATGGAACAAGTGGCAAATAGAATGTATAGCAGCTGAGGCCGGAAGCGTGGAAACCGACCTCGTAACCCGATTCGACTCTCCCGACACGGTTTCGATATCCCCCGCATGTGGGACCGGAAGCTGCATGTCGGGAATCAAGTCATAGATACCGGAAATTAAATCATAATATTTCCTAGTATCTGGATCAGTATTGGTAGGTTCATTAAATTCAGAGCTACCGTACTGGTCCCTATCCACTTCCATAGCTTCCAGGGCTTCCTGCCAATGAGGAGTAATGGAAGGGATAGTTCCCATACTCTTGCTTCCGGTTGCACAGACTGTTCAGACAAAAAAGGATGCGGCGGCATACCGCTCCTTATTTGACTGGTCATCATCTCTCTCAGTTCCTTCATCTCCCGACGTTGCTGTTCCATTCCGCGCAGAATAGCAGCCAACGTAGGATCCGTCACTTGAGAGTGCACCGGAAGCTGGGCCTGACGGGGTGCGTTCACACTCTGGGACCTTACAAATGAGTTACCACTGTAATGGTCGGTGAACTGGCATACGAGGTCGTAAACCGGAAGCACGTATAGGAGGACGCATCATACGTAACATTGCCGGTCCCGTATCTCGAATACCACCGGAAGCAGAAATTTGAGCTAAGCCATGCAAGGGCGAAGTCAAACCAGCAACCGGATGCCGCATAATTTGACCTACTTGAGGGGGTCTCTATACCGCGTCTCAGAGGCAGGCAAAAAAATTGGCATATCATAGGTACCTGCATACATACCATACTGCCGTTGTTGTGGGAACCTCAATCTCTGGTGGCCCAGAAGGCTCGTAGTGACAGACGTCTCGGCAGAGGGACGAGGAAGTCCACCAGAGAAACCGGAAGCAGATTGGGAGAAGTTAGACAAACCAGTCGTTCCAGTGTTAGACGATGTTATAGAACGACCGGAAAGTCCAGGCCTCAACAGGGTTGAGGAAGGCAATATCCCAATCCCGGAACCAAATGAAAATTTAACGTTAGGCGCCTCACTAGTATTGCCTAAGTTTTCATATTCATAAGTCGCTTCCGATCGAGAGATCGGAATTGACTGGCTTTCCCACGCTAAGACTGGTTCCGTTACTGATTTTCCTTCTTCGTCGTATCCAGGTGTCCGCTCGATAGGAACCTCGACCTCCGCAGTCGTAGTAGTGCAGGATTCCACATCTTTGATTGTCCCTTCCACTTGTACAACCCGGGTCGGTTTCTTACCTGATTGACCCTTCGCCTGGTCTGAAATGGAAGAATCGTGAGCGTTTGTTTATCTTTATTTACATTCAACAAACTGACTAGAGTAGACCGAGCTGGTGAATCAATAAACCCCCTAGTCTCCTCGACCACGCTAGATCGAGGATACATAGCTACATATGTCTCACTGACGAGATTGGTAGACACAACAGCTTTATTTTCCTCAATAGGTGCCAGTGAACCGGCCAGATATACTTGAAATATGCCGGACGCCCACACAAGGCATTCCTCACAGGCCGTATCCCAGGTACATACTCTTCCCTGGCGACATTGGGGACACGTGGAATGTAGGTCATATACAGGCTTGTCACCACCACAAGACATACAGGACATTTGAGACATATTTTGAGCCATAATTTCGCTGATAACGTAAAGAATACTCCCCAAAGAACTTCTTGAAGAATATCAGACGTCTGAGGTAATCCAACTGCTAGTGATTTCGCTAGAAATAGGCAATTTTCACGGAGCTGAACAAATGACTTCCTGACCCACAGCAGTAGGAAAGGAGGAATTATGGGTAAGTGAGCAGTCAGGTGACTAGCAGGGAAGAGAACCGTGTTATTCAAAATTCTTACTAAATGATTTCATGTGAAACAAGAAATGCAAAGAGTGGAAGTGAGGTAAGTTTTCAGCGCAAATAACATAAATATTATATCTATTTTAAAAATACAACAAATGTGTTCCAAAGTATATGCACAATTTCTTAATAAAAAAACCTTGTGTTCGCTTCCCTGATCAAAAAAATATCACGAATAAAGTGATAACCCTTGATTACACAAAGAGAGTAATTTGGTAAGCACATTAAATTGTGAGCATAGTGCGTACACAAAAACGTAGTGTATAGCCTCGACCTGCGTGAAGTCGAAGGCAAACAACAACAACAACGTAAGTGAATGGCAGAGAAACCTCTGCGTGTTCTCTCTCTTGATCACACGATATCAACGAATAAACAGATAGCACTTGATTTTTAACAAGAGAGTAATTTTGGTAGGCACATTGAACTGTATGCATAGTCGTACAGTGACGTACACTACCAAAAATGAAAGGGCCCTGAAACATGCATCATGTCAAGAACAACAACGAAATGAATGGTTATGTTATCATTTAAAAATTAGCAAGAATACTTCCCAACAGAAGTCTTGTAATCCTGAGATGATGTTCTCGTTGCAAAACGTAAATCCTGGGCGTAACTCCGCCCGGTAGCATCATCCCCGTACAACACCCATTAGCGTGATGTCGAGGGCAAAACTCCATTCGCCTCTCTTTGAGCACGTGGCGGAACGGGGAGTGAAAATACACCAAGAAAGCCGACTCTAGGAACGGCAACGTTTGGAATATTCAGGGAATGTTCAATCAGACATTAGTCCAAGTAAACTGCAAGTAGTTAGCTTCAGTAAATAACCCTAGGTTACGTCTCAAAGTACAAAGTTAGGAACTCTCAAAAACACTAACTACACGTGACAGTTGCAGGAAGAAAAGATGAGGGATTCATGAGAGCGCAGGTGCAGAGCAACTTGAGCTCCCTAAGGGGAGATAACTTTTATTTTCTGCGAATGGAATCTCCAATGGAGGATTAAGGCTAACAATAGCAGGTATCGATTTGAGCAATAATTTGCAAGAATTAGTTCTCGATGCCATTCCGAATGATTAAATCTTTTATGTACACATAAATCAAGTAATAATCAAAAGGCTCAAGTTAGCCTTAGTTTTATTCATACGTTTATTCAAATGTACAATGGGAATCGGCAAATGATTTCCATGAACATGATGGATCAGGAAAGTTGGCCGAAAACATACCGGTCTCGAAAAATGTGAAGAGCTGCGACTACAATATTTATCCGCGATAACTGTGGGCCTAAACATAGATGCGATGTCGTAACGATACAATTTTTCGTGGGGCAAAACCCAAAATCAAATTTTGAAAGAATTTTTCGGAAGTCTTCACAAAAAAAATGCTTTCTCACAGGTCCGCGTTCTTGCCGAAGCAACAACAACATGGGACACGTTTCAATTTAACATTCTGGTCTTTCTCTTGAAATAAGTGGAGATATATATATGGATTTCTCCAACTCTAGATCTATATTTTATTTACATCCCGCAAAATGATGTCATGAAGGCGACTGTAAAACTGTCTTTAAAATTGGGTGATACGGTGCAAAGAAAAAGTTATCCTATCATTCAAACTTTTTGAATAATTTCCAGAATTTATATTTATCTGTGCTGTCGGTAAAAGTTATCTGGCACACTTCACGTTTATTATGCCATTAGACAAATTCTTAGTATAATGTATATACAGCACGCCCAAGAATTAAACTGGTCACTGCTCGCGAAACGTTGGGTTCATCTTTCGCGAAACATTCGCGAAACGTTCGCGAAAGCATGTGCGAAAGGTTGATAATAACTTAAGATGATTTCATATTTATTTCATAGCTTTCGCGAAAGGTAAGATACATGTAGGTCACGATCGTAACTGACGTAAAGCGATCCACATTTGACAAGACGGCAACAAATGCGGGAGTGTTGGATCTACTTATGCGGGGTACAATTGCATATGTTTTAGGACCACTATTCTCGATTTCACCCAGCAAGAATTTCCTGCAACAAAATTGAGTTTCAGGAACGAAATAGGCAGAAAATACAGTCTACGAAACCAAAGAAAATCTCCACTCACATTGTCGTCGTTGTTGTTGTTGTTGAAAAGGCCATGTGTTTTGTGCCTTACTTTCCTAGTTTTAGTTAACGCTTCCAATTCGATTCGTCGGGAACCATCCAATGCATTTCTTTATGCTAGAAAGTATGGGTTTGTGATTAATACGATCGGGTGGAAGTTTCCAAACGACCACGAGGGAGGACAGCTACAATGCCCGACAGAACTGCGCAGCAGAGAGACGTGTGCCGGCAGTCAGCCGTCATCATTTTTCTGCTACATCCCGTACCGTCTCGTTTCAACACGAAATAAAAGGTGAAATGTCCAGCTATACCAAGGATTGAAAATACATCAAAACCAAACGTACAAATTGTATAAATAAAGAAGTTTCACGTGTGCAAGACGAGAGCTGCAATCAATCATGATCGGGTTGTCTAGAGCACTGACTGGTCTACAGTTCAGCTTGGTATTTATTATGGCCGTCTTGAATTTACGACCGTTTGGTTTCCTTGCATGCACAAACGTTTTTGTGAATTGCAAATTTCATTCTCGTAGGATACATTTTCTGCAATAAAATGCAATTCAAGGAAAATTTAACACTTTCATTTCAAATCGTGTCGGGGGAATTTCAAATTCAAGTCTTAGGAAAGAAAAACAAAAAAATACCTAAACCGCTTTTTATTAATCACACCAATTCTCCTCTAGAATTATATCATATCTCGTTGATTTGAATAATTATCTTGAAACAAAATGCCGCTCTCTGCCACTGCAATATAAATGCATACCGTTAAAGATGAAACCTTTAAAATAATGAGTTTTTATTCTGTGATGAAAACTTTTTAAAAAATGAGTTTTTATAATTCATGTGATGAAAACTTAAAAATTTTGACTTTTTGGAGACATTCGGGCATGCTGAAAAAACTGAGTTAGTTTTATTGAATTTGGAAAGTAGATTAATTCTTTCGCCAAGAATAACCCCTGTTCCGCCAATGAAGGCAATACAATTTTTTTATATGTCTGCTCAGAGTAGGGACTCCAGTAGAAATTTCACTTAACTTTCACAGTTGTTTAATTCTGGGCTTTTGAAAGCTGAAATCATTACAAGACTAATGCAGTTTGAATTATCATAATCGGGTGAATATTGACGAATATAGAGCTGCCTGAAGTTGCCGGTTTGGTCCATTTCGTGGGAAAAGAAGTACCCATCATGCAGTGTATAAATCCCACATACCAGGGTTTAGCAATGGCACCGAAACATGGTAATAAATGACAAAAAAAGCACCAATTTAAGTTCATATTCAGTTCCATTCATCATATTCCGTTGAAATTTGCCACATTTATTCGTTGGTTCCGATACATGCGGAAAATATTTTCTCAGCAGATGTATGGACATTTTGAACCTATTTGCATAAATTTGCATATGATGCAGTTTATTGTACCAAAAATGTCTCGAAATTGTAAAACACATGTTTTCATTGCATTCACATGAGGAACAATCCTACATTCTTCCAAAGACTAGTAAAACTTCTGCAGGATATGCATAACTGGTACATGATTGGCCTATTACTATAGCTAATTTACATAAATTTGCATATTCAACAATAACCATATTGAGAAGGTACACCACGGTGTCTTTCAATATATCCAGTTTTTAGGGCTATTATTATGGATATTTGACCAAAAATAAATTTGAACAATCTACATGTATGTTATGGAGAGAAGCTATAGTTGCGACAGAACTGGTCCATCTCTCCAACTAATTTGCATAAATTTGCATATGATGCGGTTTCTAATACAAGAAAAAAATTCTCGGAATTGAAATACATGTTGTCATTTGGACTGCATTTTAACACATTTGCAATCACAGCAACAATCCTACATACTTCCAAAGAGATCCTTCTGCAGAAAATGCATAACTGGTACATGATTGATCTATTTTTATAGCTAATTTACATAAATTTGCATATTCAGCAAAAGCCATACTGAAGCCGCATAACTGCAGTGTCGTTTGATATGTCCTGTATTGATGTCGGGACTCCAGTAGAACTGCCCGCAGTCGGGCGAAAATACGTTGTTTTTTTGCCATTATCAATAAATCTTGTATTTTCTTCAACAAAGCTAGTAAATCTTACCAAAATATTGTTTCTTCGTTTTTTTACTCAGGATACTAATATAAGAAATTCATGATATGCGCTACCCGCTTCAGCGCATGAACATGATTTTTCACACATATCGTTAGCTTCTCGATTTTTCCGAAGGTGAGCCAAGGAAAATATCTGTCTGTCAGTCTTGTAGCCAATGAAATTCTGTGTAAGAATATCTTAGTGTCATTCGGTCATTCGGACCATTTTCAGTCCATATGTGCTGGATGGAAGACATTGGTGTTGGGAGTTCTAGCTACTTTGTACCCGACGGCGGAAGATTGCTGATTTTGGTTGGAAGTACACAGCTGTCATCCACCAGATGGAGGATATACGTGGTGAAAAGGTTCTGAATATTAAAACCTTTATCCTGAAGTGCATCATGTAATGCATTGAAAAGCAGTAAGTCAGGAAAATGTCATTCCCCGCTGAAATATCATCACATCCTATGTCCTGTAAGCTCGCGTCGTTTTTCATTAAGATGAACTACATGGTTCACGATACTGAAAATTATCCGTTCTATGTTTGTATATTCAACAAAAATCTGAGATAAAGTTGATGTTAATTAACTGGCTGATGTTAATTAACTAGCTACATGAAGGACGACTGGTTGGCAATTTAAAATGTTGGCTTAAACTCTTTCCAAATTGTACGAGTTTCGATGAGTTGTGGCAATCCCCATTAAGATGGGTTTAGATGAGTGATCGTGTAATCCATGAAGCTCTGCAGCAGTACTATCTGGTGCTGATATTTATTGGCATATGGAAACACGTGGGAACAAGGTAATGTGCCATAAAACAGTTCGGGCATCCGCTGCCAGGGTGCTCAGCAATGTTTGGGAAGTTCCGTGATCAACCATCTTTACAACGCGAGGTTGAAAAGACAAATACGCGAGGAAATACGTCCGTACAGTGATCCACATCAATAGTTTCGGGCTTTCTCACCATGCTAATGTTGTTCGTTTAAATTGCGGCATGTTTTGTTCTGAGAAGAAATATTTGTCTTTTATTTGGGCACGAGAATGTGGGATAGCTGCTGCAGTGTGCAACATTATTGCATGGGGAAAATGCTCTGTCCAGTATCTGCGACCATGAGGGAGTTTTGCAGGCCAGAATGGATGCCATTACCAGCTAAGCAGCCCGGTGAGGACGTTTCTGAAATGCAGAAAAAATATGCGCATGACGATATGCTCTAGATGACATGTACAAGGAGAGAAGATAAAGAAGAAAATATAGAATATACAGTTCTATTGAGACCTATTGATCCATCATGGGTATTCAAGTGTTTTTTAAGGTCCTATGAAAACAGGTTGAGTCAAGAAATTATATATAACACACCAGCTTAAACATATACGCTGAATGAGGGAAAATGTGGGAGAAAGGAGAGAAGGGTCGGTGTGGACAAAAATATTACTTAAATATGTCAAACGGGTCGATGGGCAAAATGTACCGACTGTTTAAATATCTAAGTGGGTAATTTACTTGCAACTGCATTGTCCCTTTCATGGAAAAGCAACAACAAAAAGACGATGGGGGAGGGACCGTTCAAATTGAACAAAGTTCAATTCCTTATTAAGTTGGTGAAATATAAAATAAAACAACAGACTGTTTTAAGTCGACAGAATGGGTCATCGTGTTGTATAACTAAAGAGAGAGGAGGCAGGAAACAGTTGTGGCAGAGTGAGTGAATATGATTTAATGTTTCTTTCAGCACTATTTCAGAAGGGGGGGGGGGTGTAAATAGATATTCATTGGCAGTAATTATAAAATACCTATAAATTATTATGAATTTTTTATATTACAATAAAATGTCTGATTAATCATGATACAGCATATGATAGGTGTACAGGCTCTAGGAAACGTTGTGGGTGGAGGCATACCAGTTCTATATTGTTAATCAAAATATTAAAATGAGTGTGAAATTATGGGTAGCCGAACATCAATGGGCGCAAAATAACACATTTTACATGGTTTGCAGTAAATTGGACCCTGAACCCCCTATACTGCATTATTTGGAACAGGCCAGCCTCGGGTCAGCGTGGGGTCAACAATCCTTAGGCAGCTGAGCAATAGACGAGTTCATTATCTGGCGGGGGTCAATGGCTATAGCAAGAAAACAATACAAACGATTCGGCGAACAATTTACGAATAAACTACACAAAATTTTGTCTTTCCGATAAAGTTCATTCGCTAAAGAAGACAGCTGCAGCAGATTTTGTATTTCTGGGGCTAATTTGCTGCGTAATTTCCTAAAATTCACTCGCTGAACACCGAGACTCGTCAGCGAAGGCCCACGGAGAGAGGCGCCATTTTGGATTCTCCAGAATCTCGTAAAGATTGGATATGGTGTAACAAATGATGAAATTTGAGAGAGAGCTGAGCGATAATATGAAAAATATTGTTTAACCAATTCAGGTCGATACTTTTACCGACTGATTAACATGCAAGTCGCACAGAGATACGTACCCAAGTAGGTAGAAATCCAACACCAAAGTCTTCTATCCAGCACATGTTGGACCCACAAAATTAAACCGGAAATGACGCTAAGATACCTTGATACCTCTTCTTAGAGCTTAAGTCCAAGACTTGTTAGCTCCTCCAGTCATCACACATTTAGTACGTACCTTCCTTTCCAGTGTCACCATCACCCTCCTGCCTTGTACCAAAATTTATCCCTGGTGCTACCCAAACATGTTCAAATATGAGGGAAAAAACGGGTCGTATCCAGTTAGCGTAATTTCTGCTTCACCTATCATTCCACAGTTTTTCGGTTTGACTTCAGTTATACAAATAATATCTGGGTTACATATTGAGATCCTCACTTGCAGTTCATCTTTCTTATTGAGTACGCCATCAGCATTAGTGTAAGAAAACAGTTTGGTTATTCACAAATTGTGGATCTGCCACTGAGCCCCTATTTACAAAAGATAACGGATCAGGTGCCAACTCATTTACAGGTGATTGCATGAATTCCTCCAATGGCAACAAATTTACACTATTTACATTGGAATTATTTTCGTTCTCGACCACTTCACGAACGAAGATTGGGCGGATGGACCGCTGGCACAACCTTCCCCCTCCTTATTTGGACTCTCTCCCCTGCTGCTCTCCGCTCTCTCTGCTCCTGCCTCAAATAATACCCTCGTTCCCTCTCTTTCATTGTCAGGTCTGGAACGATGAAGATATTCCTGTAAGATATTCTTACACAGAATTCCATTGGCTACAAGATGGTACAGTATGCCCAAGAATTAAACTGGTCACTGCTCGCCAAACGTTGTGTTCAACTTTCGCGAAAGCATGTGCGAAAGGTTGATAATAACTTACGATGATTTCATATTTATTTCAAAGCTTTCGCGAAAGGTAAATACCTTTCGCGAAAGATAGGTCACGATCCGTATTTGACAAGACAAGATGACAACAAATGCGGGAGTGTTGGATCTTCTTATGCGGGGTATGCGTTTTAGGACCACTATTCTCGATTTCACCCAGCAAGAATTTCCTACAACAAAATTGAGTTTCAGGAACGGAATAGGCAGAAAATACAGTCTACGAAGCAAAAGAAAATCTTCACTCACGTTGTCGTCGTTGTTGTTGTTGAAAAGGCCATGTGCGTATCGAATACGGCACAGCTAAAAGTTTTGTGCCTTACGGCCCTACTTCCCTAGTTTTAGTGAACGCTTCCAATTCGATTCGTCGGGAACCATGCAATGCATTTCTTTATGCTATAAAGTATGGATTTGCGATTAATACGAACGGGTCACGGAGTTTCCAAACGACCACGAGGGATGACAGCTACAAAGCCCGACAGAACTGCACAGCAGAGAGACGTGTGCCAGCAGTCAGCCGTCATCATTTTTCGGCTACATCCCGTACCGTTTAGTTTCAACACGAAATAAAAGGTGAAATGTCCAGCTATACCAAGGATTGAAAATACATCAAAACTAAACGTACAAATTGTCTGAATAAAGAAGTTTCACGTGTGCATGACGAGAGCTGCAATCAATCATGATCGGGTTGTCTAGAGCATTGACTGGTCTACGGTTGAGCTTGGTATTTATTATGGTCGTCTTGAATTTACAGCCGTTGGTTTCCTTGCATGTACAATGTTTTCGGAAATTGCAAATTTCATTCTTGTAGGATACATTTTCTGCAATAAAATGCAATTCAAGGAAAATTTAACACTTTCATTTGAAATTGTGTTGGGCGAATTTCAAATTCAAGTCGTAGAAAAAAAAAATATCTCGTTGATTTGAATAATTATCTTGAAACAAAATGCCGTTCTCTGCCACTGCAATATAAATGCATCCCATTAAAGATGAAAACTTTAAAATAATGAGTGTTTATTCTTCATGTGATGAAAACTTTAAAAAAAATGAGTTTTTTAATTCATGGGATGAAAACTTTCAAACATGAGGCAGCACCTAAAAGGTGCAACAACCCCTCAGCCAGACAGTTTTAGTCAGTGTATATTGGTACACAATGAATGAAAAATGCACATGAAAAAGCCTGAATGATTTGGTTGAATGCAGAAGATGCTTTAGCAGTGGCTTATAAAAGATTACAATATGATAAATTCAGTGTGGGATGTTGGATGCATTGAAGGATTATAATAAATATTTTGACATAGCGTGTGCGAAAAATATGGCGGAAGAACAGAAATATTCTGAACAAAAACAAAAGGCTTCAAGCCATTTTGGGTTTGAACCCTAATAACAATCTAAACAATAATAAAAGTCTTTGATAGCAATAACTGTATGAGTCCCTGTGTACCTGTTGATTGTCTGTCTCTTTCCATCTGTGATCAAGCAGAGGATGAGGATGGCAATCCGAACAGCCTTGTGATATGAATAATATGTTTCATGGATATCAAATTGTATATCTGTGAGTTTGAAATTCGTGAAAATCTGGTCAATGGTTGTCCTAAGATCTGTGGTTGGGGTGGGGATTAAGGGAAAGAGCCCATGCTCTTGGAAGAAGTCGTTTATCTTGGTTGTTTCAGCCGAGTCGACAGCAAAGTCATTGTTGAAGTCTCCAAGTATGACAACATTAGTCGCTGAACAGTGGCTCCTTAGTGATGTAGAAAGTCCGCCCAATCAGAGAAACCAGTTCTGACATTCATCGTAAGTTTCTTGATGCACTGATGATGTATATCAAATTTTACATCGAGCACTTGAACGGTATCAAGAGATCATTAATGATTTTGCATAAATTAAAGATGGCCGCCTATCCTGCCGGTCATTTAGAGGAACTGATCTTCATTGCGAGTGTCTTGATACATCGATGCTGTATACCAAGTTTCATATAGAACACTTAAATGGTATCCGAGATATATATCGTTAAAGATTTTGCATAAATTAAAGATGGCCACCAAGATTTCCACCCAATCAGAGAAACCAGTTCTGTCATTCATCATAAGTATCTTGCTGCATCGATGATGTTTACCAAATTTTATATCGAGCACTTAAACGGTATCAGATATAGAGATCATTAATGATTTTGCATAAATTAAAAATGGCCGGCCATCCTTCCCGCCTCTCAGAAGAATTGATGTGGTTATTCAGTGCAAGTCAAGTCTCTTGATACATCGATGCTGTATACCAAGTTTCGTATAGAACACTTCAATGGTATCAAAGAAATACATCATTAAAGATTCTGCATAAATTAAAGATGGCCGCCAAGGCTTTCACCTAATCAGGAAAACTGGTTCGGTCATTCCTTCAAAGTTTCTTGATGTATCGATAATCTCTACAAAGTTTCACACTGAACAGCAAAATGGTTTCCGAGATACACAAGATTCATGGTTTCGCATAAATTAAAGATGGCCGCCAAAGTTTCCACCCAATCGGGTCCAGATTCAATAGGGTTCTGGGTAATGAGCATATGGATGTGCACGGCAAGTTTGGTGTGCCTAGGGTAAGTCGTTCTAAAGAAAGCTTGGTGACAAGAAGTTTCGTATAGAACACTTCAATGGTATCAAAGAAATACATCATTAAAGATTCTGCATAAATTAAAGATGGCCACCAAGGCTTTCACCTAATCAGGAAACTGGCTTGGTCATTCCTTCAAAGTTTCTTGATGTATCGATAATCTCTACAAAGTTTCACACTGAACAGCAAAATGGTTTCCGAGATACACAAGATTCATGGTTTCGCATAAATTAAAGATGGCCGCCAAAGTTTCCACCCAATCGGGTCCAGATTCAATAAGGTTCTGGGTCATGAGCATATGGATGTGCATGGCAAGTTTGGTGTGCCTAGGGTAAGTCGTTCTAAAAAAAGCTTGGTAACGAGAAAGCTGTGATGGTTTCGCATAAATTAAAGATGGCCGCCAAAGTTTCGAACCAATCGGGTCCAAATTCAATAGGCTTGTGGTTGACCACCCAACAATTCTGTATACCAAATTTGAAGTCTCTGGATGCAACAGTTCGGTTTCTAGATCGATCACAAGAATTGTTGACGACCGGACGACCGGACTACCGGACGAACGACCGGACGACCGGACGTACATGCCAATGACAAGACCCCGCAGCCTAACAGGCTGAGGGGTAAAAATGACTTTTTGCAGACATTCGGGCGTGCTGAAAGAACTGAGTTAGTTCTGTTGAATTTGGAAACTGAGTAGATGAATTTTTTTTGTCAAGATTAACCCCTGTTCGGCCAATGAAGCAATAACATTTTTTTAATGTCTGCTCAGAGTTGTTTCCCCTCTTCATAGCAACTGGACACGCCTCTTATGAACGGCTGGCTGACGCGATGTTTTATATCGGGCTTCATGCTCTGCGAAGTTCATTTGGATGTGAAAGATTTCAGTTACAAAAACAAGCCATACAGCACAATGAACTCAAATAAGGGGCAGATTATGCGACTTTTTGACAAGATGAAAACGGTGATACAGCTCCCGATTTTACGATCTCGATTTTGGGTGAATAACGGTTTGCTCATGGACTGACGAAGAAAACCGGTAGGCCTACGTCGTCGTGATTTTATAGTTGCAATTCATTCGCAAAATAAGGTATATGGACCTAATTAATGCCATTAAAAACAAAACACACGAGCAAATGAAAAATAAATAGTTGACAGACAAGAATATAAACATTTTACGACATGTATTTCCTCAAACATCGTTCGCGTATTCCTTTCGCGAAAGGTTCAATTATGACATTTTCTCGCGAAAGGTATGTCGAGAGGTACTGGCGAATGCGACATTTTTCGGCTATTCTTTGCGAATTTGACCAGTTTAATTCTTGGGTGTACTGTACTATTGACAGACAGATATTTTCATTGGCTCACCTTCGGAAAAATCGAGAAGCTGACGATATGTGTGAAAAATGACGTCCATGCGCTGAAGCGGGTAGCGCATATTACGAAAGTTGATACGTTCAATTAACTATTTCAGATAGAAGTATCCTGCACTGCAAAATTTTTTATAATAAAAATAAAGCAGCATTCTCAGTAGAAAAACAAAAACCAATATTTTGGTAAGATTCCACAAGTTTTATTGAACAAAATACAAGATTTATACAAGTCAATAATGTACAAAAATGTATTTTCGCCCGACTACGGGCAGTTCTACTGGAGTCCCTACTCAGAGTTGTTTCCCCTCTTCGTAGCAACTGGACACGCCTCTTATGAACGGCTGCCTGACGCCATGTTTTAGATCGGGCTTCATGCACTGCGAAGTTCATTTGGATGTGAAAGATTTCAGTTACAACTAGAGCCTATGGGCTTTAATGAGATCTGGTAGCTGGGTTATTGGGGGATAAGTTTGTAATGAAATAAACGCACAATTATATATTTAATTTCAAGTTAAGGACAGGTGGCACCAGGCCCGAATGTATGTGGCTAAAACACAATCACAAGTTACATCCTGTGACAAGGTGTATGAAGGGCCGTTCGCGCCATAAACACATCCTTTAAACGTTTTAACTTCTTAAACGTTTACAAATTGTAAAGCTTTAAAAAGTTTAAACGTTTAAACTTGAACCAACCAATCAGATGTTATGAACTGACATTTTCCTGTTAAAAAGCAAACGTTTCCAGTTGTAAATTCGCGACTTCAGACGTTTCCTGTCAAAAGAAAAATTCAGTCTTTTAAAGGTTTCCGGTTAAAAGGATAACGTTTCCGGTTGTGATCGTCCAATCAGATTTTTTATTTGGGCCGCGTGTATTCCAACATATACACCAACACGTGCAAATCTCCACTGGCAAACGTTTCCGGTATGTAGTGTATTTTAACCAATGAAAACCGTTCTTACAAATTAGGTTTTGGAGAATATCTTTGACACCGGGACAATTTGCGCAGGACATGATGCACGGTTGGCATGAGGAATACAATATGCTCGAATATTTGTAAGGGATATTTTGATTGGTTAAAACAGACTACATAGCGGAAACGTTTTGCCAGTGGACACGTGTTGATGTTGAGGTTTGAACATATGCGGCAGCAATAAAAAAATCTGACTGGACGATCACAACCGATAACGATTTCCCTTAAACCGGAAACGTTTAAAAGTTTTGAATATTACTACTGGAAACGTTTGCCTTTTGACAGGAAACGTCTAAGTATTGGACGTTACAACAGCAAACATTTGCTTTTGGACAGGAAAGGTCTTCCAAATGTCAATTCATGACATCTGATTGGTTGGTGCAAGTTAAACGTTTAAATTTATTAAACGTTTGGATTTATGGCGCGAACGGCCCGTCTTGAAAGGTACCGATATAATGAAGTTGAACATACCAAATAAAGGCAGTTCTAGGATAAAAAGTAACTCCGAAAATGGAAGCCGAAATATAGAATATTATATCACAATGACTTCCATTTTCGGAGTTACTTTTATCGTAGTTTATGTGAAATTGATCTGTGGGAACAATGAAAGGTAGTCCTATAATGAGGGAAGTTGCACACGTTACGCTATTACCATGTGTTACCCAATTAATTTCCGTCCAATTAGACACTACAGTAGGTGCTGACTCAACCAAAATAGCTGAATTTTGCTCTTAATCTTGATACATAATTCCTCCAATACGTCAGTTCGGGATTCCAGATAAACACCATGTTAATTTAACCAGCATAAAGAAAGCAATATGATACCTTCTTTAAACATGGTATTGTTGGTGTTGTGTTGAGACTGCAAACTGACCTGTTTGAGAATTCAATGGAAAAGGGGGCCAGTGGAATGAAGTCTAGGCCTAAATACCCACAGGTCAGTTTGTACAGTACATACATATGTACCTAAATGGTAAATAAGAGAGATTATACCTAGGGGTAAATATAGATTGATTTAGTGTTATGAGTGAGAAGGGCTGGACATCAAGTTTGATGATGGTTATATATGTCACAAGTCAGGATAAGATAAGACATGTATTACACTTTCTGGATAGTCCACAGGTTGACTGGTGGAGTACAAGATAGGAACAGATTATAAGATATGTTACAGCTTGCTCTTGTAAGAAAAGCAAACAGTGGCCTGCAAAGGTGATAATGAGACAATGGTGGCCAGGTTGGCTGCTATGGTAGAGCATCTCTCACATATACACCTAACCAGCTAAACTGTATAATTTTCTCAGCAGAGTCCAAGCTTTGGTAAAGTGACGATACCAGTCTGCCATACTTTAGAGCGTATTAATCTCATATTTTGTGGGAAAACAATGAACAGAGTAATATTTAATGCAGATAAGGGATCAAATATATGCCAAGTGACTATTAGTGACTAAATATAGACATACAAAAGCCTTTCAACCACTAAGGATCCCCAAAACTCATCTCTATGGAACTACTTTCATGCAGCGTAAGGCTATCCCGTGAGTCGGTTTGCACTTGTGTCCGTTCCCTACAGCATACTAAAGAGCCTCTGGCTGACGCCAGATCTCAAAAACAAGCCATACAGCACAATGAACTCAAATAAGGGGCAGATGATGCGACTTTTTGACTACCTTGAATACCTTGCCCCTTCTGAAGCGCTATTCAGCAGCAAGAGGCAATTGAAGGGGGCTTCAAAATAACGTTGCAGTATTATGGGTTTTTGTGTTAATTAATGTGTGGAGCCTGTTTGTCCCGTATATAATTTTCACAACACCCTCATTCAAACTTGTCCTATCTTGGCTTTGAAGGCTTTTATCGGAAGAAAAGGAATGGAATATCCTATGTAGCATTGTGATCGTTTCACGAGTGCTGAATTGAAGGGTCGACAACAGCATTTTTATCAATCCGGCCGGTATCAACGGCGGATTTTGGATAGCCAGCGAAAATGACTTGAAACAAAAGAAGCCAACACACGTATTTTCTTATAGAAACAAAGATCAATTAACAGCTCTCTATTTTACAACATTCAATGATTTCAGATAATTTAACATAATATCTCCAAGTGGCGACAAAACACTGAAGCCGTGACGGGGATAAGTAGGCCCCTAACAGAGAAACATTTCTATCAATGTCCTTCCATATATCATCCGTTTATTAAACAAAATCGCAGACATCGGACACACCACTCTAGGTTTTACACGCTCCCTTAGTTAAAGAACAAATCGGCTACCATTTAATTCCCGCAGTGAGCGGCTATTGATCTCAGCATAATTTTTCACAATATTTGCAAGACCGTCACACGTTCGTTTCTTGAATTCGCAAAAAGAATATGTCTATCGTTTTTAATATAATAGAAATAATTTGACACTCGCGCAACTATTATGTTTTACACGAAGTTGTTTTTATTTACCATTCAGGAATACATGTATATGCTGTTTAGATTTGGTTTAGGTCACATTAACAGCTCCAATTTGCGTATGCGTCGATACTGCCGATCTCGCGCATAATGTTGCGTATCTGTTCATATTCATTCTAGCTATTGCCAACCGTGTGCGGTCGAATTTAAGTTAGATCGTCCCATTTTAGAATTTGTGGGTGATTGTAAATCAGTTAGAATATCCGATCGTAAATCTCCCGAAAAAATGGGGTCGATCGTAAATCGAAAGATGATCGTATATATGGATCGCTTACCGTAGATGAATATGGTGATATAGCTCCCGATTTTATGATCTCGATTTTGTGTGAATCACGTCTTGCATCATGATCATCATGGACTGACGAGGAAAACCAGTAGGCCTACGTCGTCATGATTTTATAGTTGCAATTCATTTGCAAAATTAGGTATATGGACCTAATTAATGCCATTAAAAACAAAACACACCAGCAAATGAAAAATATATAGTTGACAGACAAGAATATAAACATTTTATGACATGTATTTCCTCAACATCGTTCGCGTATTCCTTTCGCGAAAGGTTCAATTCTGACATTTTCTCGTGAAAGGTTTAACGAGAAGTACTGACGAATCGTTCGCGAACGGTTCGTTCACGAAACGTTTGGAAACGGTTCACGACATTTTTCGGCTATCCTTCGCGAATTTGACCAGTTTAATTCTTGGGTGTACTGTATTTAGGAATAATGCTGAACTAATATGTTTTTTGTGTGTTTTTTTTCAGATATTACCGAGAGACACGTTGCTGATGTTACGTTTTATTGTTTCAGTTGAAATCTTTGGACATATTATTATTCTTGGCGTGATAGTTAAAATAATACTCTAATTTACAATTTTAGTCTTTCCGAAATCATGTTACTGCATGACATATAGCAAAAGCTAATTTTACGCGTTTATATTTCCTGCAATTCTTTTAGTAACTGCATGCATTCTTTCAACTACCGCCTACGAATTAGGGTGAGTAATAAATGTATGGTCCAGAACGAAAAGTCGGTCAGATGAAACAAAAGTTCCAAACTCTTCTCCGCAAAATTTTACCACATCACATGTGTCTTTCAGCCTACCAAATTACTGAGCTGGTGTAACTTGACTACATTTGTTTTAGAAGCGACACTAAAGTCAAAATGCACATGTCATGCTTTAGACAATGGTAATCTCGTTGCACTGGAATGGGATGGGCCATTTGAACTCTTGACCTTGAACTTGCAAATTCCTGCCAAGTGTGTTTCATAGAATTTGTTTACGTTAAGTTCTACTACAATGATTTTATTGGCTAAGAACAGTACCACAATGATTTCATTGGCTAAGAACAGTCAGCGGCTCGTGAATTGACTTTTCTGGGGCGAGCATGTGACAGGCCAAACAAGGATTCGTTCATGCCTTGCCTGCACATGCTTTCAAGAGCGCGGATATTACATCAGACCACGTGGGCTCCATAAACATGATAAATAGATTAGGCTTTTCCCATGTCTGAGAATCGTTAAAATTATTCTGTCATTATTTCCTGCACATTTTCGGCCTGATCAGATTTTGCAGCCTGATAAACTAAACACAAACTTACTTTGGCGATTAGTCACTTCATGAACCAAAAATTCACTCGCCACTTTGGCGATTCGCTCTATTTTTTAATCGACACATTGGCGAGTAACTGAACAATTCAGTTGCCAGTTATTTTGTAGTCGCCATTGGCATGATTGGCGAGTTGTCGACCAGGTGTTATGAGCACTTGAGTTTCTAATGGGACTTATTGAGGTTCTTATTTTTCTGTACATTTATCAGCCCAGATTTTTATTATAGCCCAGAAATGTGATCAGAGCAATCAACGATCTTTTCCATACCGCGGGATTTTGGACAGGTCTTCCATTGGCACTCCACCTTGACTGCCCGGTCAGAAATAAAACTAGAGCCTTAGGCACTGAAACGGGGCTATTTAAATGTAAAATAGGCTGTTGGAATAATTCCACTAACTCTTTATGTTCCATCTCATGGCGAAGAGCCATACTTGTAGTCTCACAGATTCCTCTCAACAAGGATCTCTAGGGCATTAGTGTAATTGTACACATATATATATATTTAAAAAACCTGCTGGGACAGACATTTATTATGAAACCAACCTGATGAAATGATAAAATAATGTCTTCACTGCATGTTACCAATATTTGTAAAAATTTTCACTTTTTTCAGATAATCGAAAGCATATCCTTCAGCAGTGAATAATAATACGAAGCTGCGCATCTGAAAACCTCTCGGCTCAGGGTACATTCATAATGTACTCAATTTGAACCAAGATGTCAGGAACACCAAGCAGTCAAGTCACAAATATACAGATTATCAAAAATTTTGCAATTAGGAATGACCCCCAAGGTTTCCGTCCAATCAGAGAAACCGGTATTCATTACATAAGTTTCTTGATGCATCAATGATGTATACCAAATTTTACATCGAGCATTTAAACGGTATCAGAGATAGAGATCATTAATGATTTCGCATAAATTAAAGATGGCCGCTCATCCTTCCCACCACTCAGAGGAACTGATGTGGTTATTAATTGAAAGTCACTTGATACATTGATGCTGTACACCAAGTTTCGTATAGAACACTGAAATGGTATCAGAGATATACATCATTAAAGATTTTGCATAAATTAAAGATGGCCACCAAGGTTTCCGCCCAATCAGAGAAACCAGAACTGTCATTTGTCGTAAGTCTCTTGATGCATCGATGATGTATACCAAATTTTACATCGAGCACTTGAATGGCATCGGAGAACGAGATCATTAATGATTTTGGATAAATTTAAGATGTCCGCCCATCCTTCTCCCCACTCAGAGGAACTGATGTGGTTATTCATTGCAAGTCTCTTGATATATCGATGCTGTATACCAAGTTTAGTATAGAACACTTAAATGATATCAGAGATATATATCATTAAAGTTTTTGCATAAGTTAAAGATGGCAGCCAAGGTTTTCAGTCAATCAAGTCCCGATTTAAAGTATCTGTATGCATTGATGATGTATACCAATTTTCATATAAAACAATTGAATGGTAACAGAGATACGGTAATTTCCCTTTTAATTCACCTTCCAAATTTAATTCGAAAATGGCCGATTTTTCCCCTGTCGTGATTTTGTCAATCCTAATAAAACGAAAACGGGAGCATCATACATGCAATTTACTGAGGCATTGTGTACTGGATTTAATTTATCCGAGATTAAAGCTACAATTTACGGACGTCAGCTCAAAAATCTGCATGATCTTGCTGAACTTGTCACTCGATCAATATGGTTGACTTCCTCGAATAAAATTAGATGCCTTTATCAGAGTAGAGGAGATTTTCTGACATCATACACTGCCTTTTATGGAGACATCAAAGACAGTGTTAATACACGGTAATAAATATGATCACTACGACCACGGCAAAGCGGTCCGCCATTTTGGATCTCCCATGAAAATCGGCGCGACATTTAATTCGAACACTCGCATTTTTCTGGAATTCGCTCGACAAATAATTCGAAAGTAGCCAATTTTTGGAGTGGCGAGTTTCATCACTACATCGCGAATTAATAGGGAAATTACCGTATGTATCATTATCGATTTTGCATAAATTAAAGATGGCTTCCAGGATTTCCAACTAATCAGAAAAGTTGGTTTGGTAATTCATTGAAAGTTGCTTGATGTATCGATGATGTATACCAACTTTCGTATTGAACAGTTGAATGATTTCCGAGATATGGATCATTATCGATTTTGCATAAAATTAAAGATGGCCGCCAAGGTTTCCACCCAATCAGGTCCCAATTCAATAGGCTTCTGGTCCTTGACTAGGTAAATAAGCATACCAAATTTAGAATTCTTCAGTGGAACCGTTTTCCGTCTATCTTGCTCACGTACTGACATACGGACGTACGAACAGGCGGACGTACAAGACGACAATACCCCATGGCCAAAATTGGCCGAGGGGTAAAAATTGAGTATTGAGAAACAATGTAAAATCCTCATGGTTAGATGGACTGGAGCTATGCTGGGATGCACCCTCTCATGGCATCATATTGTTTCATGTACCTCCTCCTGTCAGTACAACTCTAGTATATTACAGTTCTATTTGGTTATCTCCCCTGTCACCTTACAGCTTCAAACACAGCATATGCAGAGCTCTTCATGTAGATCAGGGGGAAATGTGTGCAACATTCCTTGAATATTTCAGAAGCAGAATGCAAAGAAAAAATTTCTGAATACAGGGAAATTATTACGTAAATGATTGACCACCACTGGATTTTAGAAACTTACTATAAAAAAATAATGCAGAGGGTCTTGATGGGTAAGCTTAAATGGCGAAAATTCCAAACTGTAACTCAACACACATATTTCATGAAAATGTAAATGAATACAGGCAAAGTGAAATATCCCATTGTTTTCTACAATGAATTACACTTATACTGGTATTATTTAATGCTAAATTACTGCCCAAACACGCTTTCTAATGAGAATGAGTTAGTCTCACAAAATCACTCAACATGCGCCTCTCAAAATCTGTGGTTTAGCAGACGACATATTTTGAGCACGAAAGTAGTGCCACTGAAAAATGAACGAAAACACGCATAAAATTAGATAAAAGGAAATTTAACTTAAACATATCAGACCTGCAGCTATATGCGGACATTAAAAACACAGAAACCTGGACACTCTAAAGAAGGAAGTTTCAGACCTCTTTCTTGTCGCGTAAGAACTCTATCTTTTGCTGTGTTATCAAGACACAGAGCTGCAGCTCAATTTATTCTGACTACAAGACAGGACCATTAGTCCCTACGGGCCTACATCGCCCCGTGAAAAAACAAGAGACGTTTGTTTGAATTGAATATAAGAACCATTTGATCACATTTAAATGCCAGTGACATTTACGGACAAATTGCAGTAGACTGGGAAATAGATATGACTGGCGGAGCTATATGGATTGGTTCACTGACAGCCGACAGAATTCCATGCTGCTGGCTCCGTAATTCATGGATTCAACAATAACTTTGAATTCTTAAAACCTCATTTTCCTTGCAATTGTCTGTTAAAACAGCTCCTGGGTAATTTGCTTCTGATTGTGGCTATTAACGAACACTGAAAGTGTTTGATGACCCGTGAAATACTACAGTTGATCGGGAAATGTTCAAGTGGAAAAGTGATGTGCTTCAGTGTACACAAATTAATTCTCTTTCAATTCGCAGCATATAAACAAGTTAAACTTTGGTTGTTTCGGATTTAGAAAAAAGTCAGTTTTAATAACCGTTATTAAAACTGACTTTTTTCCAACTCCGAAACAACCAAAGTTTAACTTGTTATTAACCTCTTTAGCTCTTGATCATGTATCTGATTGACCAATCAGGTCAAATATTTGAACTCTAGGGTGAAACAGATGAATAAAAATTAAACAGCTTTGACAAACATGGTATACCAGTGAAGACATTGCATAAATCAGAATGCATCACTTGGCATCAGGTAATCACAAGGCCGTTCTATACATGTATGTGAAGGTTCAAATCTTAGATCAGTTCGTCTCTGTAATGCTTGTCGGTACAGGCTGGTTATCCACCATTTATAGCATATGTGAGCCTGACCGGCTGACCATGGTTGATTTAAGTTAGACCATGGTGCTGTGATGAGATTACAAAGTGTAGTCCAGTTACGATCTTTGAAAGACATGAAAGCCTGCCATGATACTCACCAGTTACTGCAGATTTGGTTATTATAGGCTCATCCGAACTGCCTCGTCCTACATGTATCCCCCGTATCTTTTCATATTCCTGTCCATACTGCATCAATAATTCTTGCCCTGCCTCTATGTGTTTATGTGACCTGTAATAGACTTGACCTCGGTTGGATTGCTGTGGGTTGGGGACATTCACAAAATAGCTGGCTTTACCATCTTTATAAATCTGGGAATAAATTTGACATGGGAATTTTTCATTAAAATCACTTCAGCGAAATAAATACTATTCACATAAAACAGTTGCATTTCTTTACTTCACAAACAGAACATGTACTTTCAAAGCAGTCACCTTGGGCCATTCTTACAACAGGATACAAGATTTCTTTGCTGATAACATGATCCCCCCAGAATATATTACTCGTCTCGGTGGGTGTATCTTGAAATAAATCACTTCCCTGGGTGCACAGATTCATTACCTGTAAAATGCTTCTGGGCAATTCCATGTCACGTAAGTTACATTTTCATTCCCGCTGGGCATGCATTTGTAACATCTGCCACAATTAACAGCCATGTATGGGCAGCCATTCATGTCAAAATTAGCAATTACAAAACGTAAAGCCAAACTCAGAAAAGACAGCATATCTTACAATGTACACTGTAGTCTTAAACGCATTTTATATTCCTGCAAATAAAAAAACCTTAACTCTGAACGTATACTCAAACCGAAAACAAACGGCACGATGTTCGAATGCAAACACAGAATGAAAAGCCTAGTTCTGAACGAATAGCCAGTCTGACACAGAGTGACATATTTCTGAACGAAGAGTATAACTCTGAACGAACGAGCTGTTTCACAACGAACAACGTTCCTTCGGAAATTATTTCCGGAAATATTCGGGTCATTCCGGATGGTAGAAAGATTTAGGACGTGAAACTCAGTCGCTATTTCGAGTTCCGCTATTTCAGATCGTGCATGAGTGTGGTTCTTTTTTGCCCCTGGGTTAAAGTGTACCAAAAGTTATGAACTTCAGATATCAGACAAAAATTCACAGGGACTTGTCTTTCTCATCTTGTGAGACTCCTTACTATGAGTCGCACATGTAAACGAGAGCCACCCCTCAATGGTGTCAAAATGTGGGGGAGGAGCAGACAGAGGCGCTCGAGTGGTCTCCCGTCTACTGAGCGCCCCCTCGATTAAAAAACTCGTTCTGAAAGAGGTCATTCGTTCTCTGATACGTTGTACGTGCTGAAATATGCTGTTCGTTCTGAGTTCGCTTGTATTTCCGTATCTCCACTTTTCGTTCACAGTTAGATTCTTCCTTTGGAGAGAGATGAAATATGCGTTTAGAGTTAGGTTCCTTGTTTGCAAAAAGATGAAATAATCGTTCAAACCAACACTTTATATCGTTAAATACGTTGTCTGTTGTGAGTTAGGCTGCACAACCCGAGCTAGTAATTTTGACATAAATGGCCGCCCATAGCCATGACTACAACAATAACAAAACAAATCACTTACATAAAAGTATTTCTTATCGTATGAATGGGTTTTCGAGTAATTTCAATCAAATTAATTAGCATCTGGGCTTAATTAAAAAAGTGTCACGTAAGTTACTCAGAGAATTAGGGTAGTTTTGGTTCATTTGACGTATGTTAATAATTCTCTGATTTGGTTGGAAGAATTTTAAAAATTTTCACCTATGGCGATAGCTTGAACAATGAATTAGTAGGTATGTGAATAGTTGCCATCTGTCACTCTGCCATATTTTACCACAAGGGCTGTAAAAATTGTTAACCAGCGTCACGTAAATTACAAATGTGTGTCACGTAAGTTACATGGGATGGGTTTCTGGACTATTTATTCGGGAAATACTTGCATAAATGCTTAGAAATTGAAAAATACAATGTACTTATACAGGAATAACAATTTTTGGGATACTTAACTGTTCATTATTTTCTAATTAATTACCAAACTCATTACCATATTTTCAGTGAAAACATTGAAATTGTTCATGGAATTGGACCATTTAAATAGTCTGCAAGTACAGTTTAGAATATCTTAATTGTATACTTTTAGTGGTAACAATGTTAGAAATACTTAATAGTTGGATTTGCTTTTGACAAAAAATTCTTCCTAATTTACATGGTTTTGTATATGTAACTTACGTGACACAACTTCACCCCTCTGAATTTCTATTCAACTATTTGTTTTTTACCAAGTTAAGAGGTGTATGTTCCTAGTGGACATGAGGTAGTTTCATTGATGGAAGAGGTTTTTTATATGTATTGCCTATATTATCTCTTGACAAAATGACCCATGAAAATTTGTCACGTAAGTTACATTGTGTTAATCGGATTGAATATTGAGTGAAAATGACAAAGTCTTGCCAACTTCGCAAATTTGGCAAGTTTGCATGTTAGAATACATCATTGTTAGTTACTAACATCAGATATAACCAAACTGAGAGGAATACTTCAGATTATACATCTTACATGTCTTATTTTGAGGCCTACTAGAAAATCACATTTTATGGCTGTCCGAGTTTGCTGGGTGTTTCAATGGTATTTTTTTCTAGAATGTGGACCAATCAGTGACAAAAACTTCATTTTGTCTTAGTTCAGGCCCTGGTTGATACAAAAAATCAACAGATGTCCCAATTCTAACAGTTTGAAATTTGAGCAACTTTCACTCTCTGTCGTGGAATCGCCCTTCTATGTGTGGGCCCTCAAAACCTTTTTGAGTCATATAGAATTTACCATTTATGTACGACTGGTCGATAACAATAGAACTTGGTGAAATGATGATCACCGACATGGTGTCAATTCCTTGTTATTGTTTGTGTATCTATTCATGTTTCTCCTGAATGTCCGGTAAATGGCAATCCATTCACTTATTTCCGTTTTTAACTCGAGCAAGTCCACTTTCACCAATCAGGTACATTCTATAAATAAAGTCTCTCCTTCTTGTGACCGTTGATTGGCTAATGTTTATGACATATACAAGCATGGGTGTCAAAACATTTTGGCACATGGCATTTCAGCACAAAGTGCAGAGCATGAATTTACCATAAAACTTTGCTAGACCATCGGGCTGGTATATTTCATTACACAGAGCTGAAATTCTTGAATTATAATTAGCCAGTTGGGCTGGTTAGCTATGCTTCAGAACTAAATTCAACCAGACAAGTTCTAAATTCACCAGCCATGGGCTGCTGGGCTTGTGGGAATTTCGAGCCCTGAAGTGGAGGGTACGACATTTTGGCACACATTTCGTCACCCTTTTTTCAAGTCACATTATTTCTTTTAACATATGTATAACATATAAACATTTATAAACAATGTTACTATTTATTATCAAATCAAATATTGCTTAGCCTTAATCCCACATTGGAGATTCCATTTGCAGAAAAAACAAAAGTTATCTCCCCTTAGGGAGCTCAACCGGGTTACTCGGTGCTTGCGCACTCCTAAGACCTCTTTCTTACTTCTGCAGCCTGTGGTGTGTGTTTGTGCAAGGCCGTAGAGTGAGGGGTAGGATGGGTGGGTAATCAAAGCAATAGCAGGTTTGACTTGATAACAAATAGTAACATTGTTTATAAATGTTTAATATTTATTGCTCAAATCGACACCTGCTATTGCTTAGCCACACTACCAACAGCTGGAGGTAGGGACCTCGGCCTTGTTGTAGTTCCTGTAGCAGGCAGAGTAACCGCTGAGATGATCACGGATGCGGCACACTAAATACTCGACAGGGGGACCCGGCTCGGAGACGCGGAGGGTACTCATGGAGTTATCAATAATAGATTGTGAATGTGGCCACTAATTACTCGTCCACGCAAACCGTGATCGTGGATGTGGTGCACATTATTACCCCAACGAAGGAACTCGGGCCAGCGGCGCTGTGATTATTCGTGTGGTAAACAATGTGTAATGGATATAAGCGGTCATGTACATCCCAGCGACATCGCATACAATGTGCCCATCTTGTACCACTAAGTCCACATGCCGTCTTACGCCAACTCTCTGTACTTTAGTCCCTTGTTGCTGACACCAATAACCCTGAAATAATACTCACGGATGTATCAGGTCTTGTAAGATGTCTTGTGAGTTGACAGCAGGGGACTTTCTTGTGATGATCATGTAAAGTTGGTTACCGTCATACACCAACTAAATGTACTTTAAACCTGAAACTGACACAAATATACATAAAAACAATACTCACCATTGTGTCAGGTCTTGTAAGATGTCTTGTGAGTTGGCAACTGGCTCACCTGTTGAGGTGATCATGTACTGTGGTGGACATGTGAAATGGTTGATTAGCTGTGAAGATGCAGCAAGTTGGCTGACTGACTGACTTGCTGCGCTGATCGATGATACCACTCCAGTTTCTTGGAAAGTCATTGGACCACATTCTGGGCAGCCACCAGCGGCCCAAGTGTGGTCACTCTATCTGATTGCACTGACATGTCTCTCAGATAGAAGTCGGTAAAAGTTGAATTGGCACTCCAAGCACAGGACTGGACAATGTCATCCAAGGATAGGTTCTTTCTGAAGTAGCCATGGCACGAATTTCATGGGAAGAAGCAGAGGCCAGTGTCACGTGGCCATTTATTCATGGCTTGGCTGTGACCTGTGTTTGTTTGAAACTCCTTGTAACATAAGGTATTTATACCTAGGAGGTTAAACCTTCTGCTGTTCATGAACATTTACATACCGTGTTCTGTTGATTAATCTGTAAATGTTGTTTTGCGTTGTACTGCTGAATACACCTGAGAGATCTGTCGAGAGTTATGGTTTTTAAAATGTGCGTTATTAAAGTTTGCATCGAGTGTCTCCAGTTTTATGAGAACTATTGTATCTGGACTATTTTGATTGTGTATAATGTGCATTTAGATTGTTGTTGTGGGCCGTGTGTAAAACCGGTGTTGATTGGTCAAATCAGGCACTGGTAAACTGGTGGAACCTGTTTCAAGGACACTCGAGTAACTTGTTCAAGTCTGTGTTCGGGTGCGGTTTGTTATGAGTGGTAAAGCGATCTGGGGAACCGTGAGTTTTTGAATACTTTTGAGATAGCGGTTATTTTACTAATATTCCTAGAAATATTGCACCTGAATGGTATTGTTTGAATGGCATACACAGTAAAAATAGATGCATGTAGATTACATATTGATGGAACTGTTCATTGTATTGTAAAACGTCATACACTCTAAAAATGGACGTTTACTATGTAAAATATATACTCTAAAAATGGACGTTTATTATGTAAAATATATACATTGTAAAAATGAACGTTTATTATGTAAAACCGACTTGTATTATGTGAAAACGGTATACTGTAAAAACGCTCGTTTATCATGAGTGTTGTACACTGTAAAAACGTTCATTATTTATGCTGTTTAAGATTTATCTGGTCGACTGATAATTGTCAGTAATATTTTGTAAACACAGTGGACTATCAGCAGTAGGGTTAAAACGAACCCTCGAAAATGTTTGTATTTACAGACACCCGGTTAATGTTTACCAGCGTTCGACATACATGTACTCTGGAGATCGGACTGACGTGCTGTGGTCGTCCACCATATGATTCCTACCTGGGGAAGCTGGAGTACCTGATCAGCGCTTGGTTGGTTTTGAATAACTGGATTCGCACGAAGTTGGTTCCAGTTGTGGTACTGTTACAGTGGTTACAGTGGTTACAGTGGTTACACGTGTTCGCTCGTTGGATGTCTTGTGATGAACATTATCGAGGTAACATTTTCTGTTTGAACTATACAGAAGTTCCTACGGTACGCGTTCCGCGTGCGTGCTCCTGTAGTGGATCAAGTCAAAGGACTGCATGAACTCTGATTATTGATTAAATGAACTATCAATCTTATTATTTAAATGTACATTTCCTTACAAGCAATTGTTATAGCCAACACTACTGAATTATTTTGATATATTAACTGGGGTGAATAACGATCTCGCTCAGTAAAGACTATTTATAGATATTTAAAACAAGCTGATTTGTGTTGGTTTATTGCTGTAAACTGTTACCCGTGACATTTTGGGGGCTTGTCTCATGGGTTGTGAGGAGATGGTTGAAATTGTTGGTACGTCTTTCAAGCCAATTGTATATATGTAAATAAGCGATTTCTGTTGTACATCTAATTTCTTATTCCGATTTTTGCAGTGTACATGTGTAACTCAGTAATGCGGTTATACAGTCATGCATGAAATGTAGCATCGCCTGGGAGAGAGTGAAGTATTTTTCTGGCATGGCAGTCCATTGTCACCATTTTGGACAAAGCCATTTGTATTTGTTTACTTTTATTTTACTCTACGTATGGTTACCCTTTACACACTGCAATATGTCTAAAGACAGTGGAGAATCTGATAGCTTGAACTTAGCACAATTTATCAGTCTTGGTGAAAGAGTGGGGTTATCAGGTGATAAATTATTGGCATTTGCAGAGCAGAAACATCATGAGGCATTAGATAGACAAAATAGAGCTATAGAAAGAGAGGAGAGATCTCAGGAAAGAGAAAGAGAAACTAAATTAGAGTTAGTTGCTAAAGAGATAGAATTGCAGAAATTGAAATTTTCTGAAACTGAACTAAAGAGTAATGGTCCTTCTAATGAAACTACAAATGTTAAAGTTTCTAGACCGAAACTACCCGCATTTGAAGATAGTAAAGATGACTTAGATTCTTATTTACAACGTTTTGAACGTTTTGCCGCAAGTCAAAATTGGCGTAAACAAGATTGGGCTGTAAACTTTGTTAAAGGGCAAAACATTGTCAGTATATGCCAGACTTCCATCTTCCGACTCCCTTGATTATGACAAACTTAAAGATGCTCTCTTAAAGAGTTATCAGCTCACTGAGGAGGGTTTCAGGCAGAAATTTCGGAACTGTAAACCTGACTCTGACGAGACTTACTCTCAGTTTGTCTCTAGAATGGACAATTATTTCGATCGTTGGTTGGCTTTGGCTTCTGTACAACCTGATTTCAAATCTCTCAAAGATTTGTTGTTACGAGAACAATTTTTAGACTCTTGTCATAAAGATCTTGTTTTGTTTTTGAAGGAACGTGTTCCAGATTCCGTCACGAAGATGGCAGACCTGGCAGACCAATATAAGGAAGCCCGTATTGGTCCTTTGGTACCAAATCAAAATGTGAAAAGCGGTCCAACTCAACCAAAAGTTGTACAGGTTGATGGTAACCAAAAATTTGATAGTGTTAAAGGGCAAATTAAGACCACGGGATTCAATTACACTAAACGCTGTTTTCAATGTAATGAATTAGGTCACGTAAAACGTGACTGTAATAAAAGTAGGTCAACTCGTACAAAACTTGCTTCTGCTGTAAATCACGATTTTGATCAGGACGATGCTGGACTACATCAATGTTGTTTTGTAGATTGTAGAGTTCCATTGAAGTGTGGTCACGATTTACCATTGATGTCTGGTGCATGTGAGAGAACAGAAACTGTAAAATTATGTAAAAACATGCCTGTCGCTGAAGGGTTTGTGGCAGGTAAACGTGTTACAGTATTACGAGATAGTGGCTGCAGCGGAGTAGTTGTGAAAAAGGATTTGGTTTCACCTGAACAAATGTCCGGAAGAATTAAGCATTGTGTATTGATAGATGGTACAGTAAGAAAAGTTCCACTTGCCACCATTGCTGTTGATACCCCTTATTTTGTAGGCAAAGTTGAAGCACTCTGTATGGAAACACCTATATATGATCTTATTTTGGGAAATATACTTGGGGTGAGGTCACCGAATGACCCAGATCTAGAATGGGATTGTTCAACAAATGAGTGTCATGCTGTGTTAACCAGAGGTCAGAAACTCCGACAGAGTAAGCCATACAAAAACTTAAATGTTCCTAAAGATCTTGGGCTTGATATCTCTATGGAACAAATGAAGAAAGATCAACATTCAGATCTTACTTTGACCAAAGTTAGAGAACTAGCTAAAAGTGGTGATGTTCGTTCCACCAAGAGTAGTAGTACACAGTTTTTCGAAGAAAATGATTTGATGTTTCGGACGTTTCACTCTCCGAAGTTTGAGCATGGAAAAACTTTCAAACAGTTAGTTGTCCCCAAACCACATAGACAAATTGTTATGTCCATTGCACACGAGAGTATACTAGCTGGTCATTTAGGGGCTCGTAAAACTATTAGTAAAGTAATGAGTCACTTTTATTGGCCCGGAATGCAGGGTGACGTCACTCGTTTCTGTAGATATCTGGATATTCTCTAATGGACGACGGCTGGATTATGAATGACGGACTAGACGCTTGTAATGTGATGTTTGCCTAAGGACATTTCCAAAGGGAATGGTTACAAAGGTTCCACTAGGGGACATGCCTTTGATAGAAACTCCATTTAAACGCATAGCCGTAGATTTGGTAGGTCCTGTTCATCCAGTTACAGATAAAGGGAATAGATATATTTTGACAATTGTCGATTATGCAACTAGGTATCCCGAGGCTGTGGCATTAAAAGGAATCGAGACCGAACGTGTCGCAGAAGCATTAGTCAATGTTTTCTCTCGTGTTGGTGTACCTCAAGAGATTTTGACGGACATGGGGTCACAGTTCACGTCCGAATTGATGAGATCTGTAAGTCGATTGCTGTCAATGAAACAACTTACGACCACGCCGTATCACCCAGCATGCAACGGGCTTGTTGAACGTTTCAACGGTACTTTAAAAAGTATGCTGCGTAAGTTAAGCGCGGAGAGACCGAAAGACTGGGATAGATATTTAGGTCCGCTATTATTCGCATATCGCGAAGCTCCTCAAGAAAGTTTAGGGTTTTCCCCTTTTGAACTTTTGTATGGACGCACGGTTCGCGGCCCAATGTCGATTCTTAAAGAGCTATGGACTCGTGATTTAGGTACTTCCGAAGTCAAAACTACATATCAATACGTCCTTGATCTTAAAGAACGTCTCGAGGAAACGTGTGAATTGGCGCGAACGGAGCTCAAGAAGTCTAAACTTAGATACAAGCGGTTGTATGACCGTCGATCTCGTGATCGTAAATTCAAGGTCAATGACAAAGTGTTGATTTTATTACCTACAGACAGTAATAAACTATTAATGCAGTGGAAGGGTCCTTATGACGTCAGAGAGAGTAGGAACATGCGACTATAGAGTGAATGTTAAGGGTAAAGTAAAAACCTACCATGCAAACTTGTTGAAAAAGTACGAAGAGCGAGCAATCGCGACCGGTTGTCAAGGTATTGTTGACGCGATGGATGACGTCATGGCTAGGGTAGGTGTTGCCGTCATAGAAGACGAAGATACTTCGCGATTTGGTTCAGCTGGTGAGATTGTAGACACACCAACCAGCCAATTTGAAACCGTTGTTGACGTAAATATTTCGTCTGATCTGTCGACTAGAGCAACAGAAGAGTTGAAAACGTTAGTGAATTTTCAGACGTTTTGACAGATACGCCCGGTAGAACGCATTTAGAAGAGCACGCGATTCATCTAACCACAGATGAATCTATACGTTCTACGCCATATCCATTACCACTAGCAATGCGCGAAACGGTCGAGAAAGAAGTCAATGAAATGTTGAGGTTAGGCGTTATTGAACCGTCAGAGTCGCCATATGCATCGCCTATTGTCTTAGTAAGCAAGAAAGACGGTACAAACCGATTTTGCGTGGATTATCGTAAAATTAGCAGGGTTTCTATTTTCAACGCTGAACCCATACCGAATCTCGAAGAAATGTATTCAAAATTATCATCGAGTAAATTTTTCAGTAAGATAGACCTTACAAAGGGGTACTGGCAGGTTCCAATTACAGGGAAGTGGGAAGAGGTGCCGACATACTGACTGCGTTACATGACTTCACAGAATAGTCTTCTGGTTAACCTATTCTAAAGCACATACCAAGAATCTAACGATTCGTGATATGTTTTGTATCTCGGGTACGCTTTTATTGTACCTGTTCATGTGGCAACTTCGATGATATGACCACACGGCCCCTAGCACCGGCATAAGCGGTATTAGATACAAATCTAGAGAGCTATGATGGAAAGGATCTGACAACTCGTATACTGGTAATTGGTGAGCTGTTTCGCTGTGACAATGCAGTTTGAGTCGAAGGCAAAAACAGCATTTCTGACGCCGAACGGGTTATTCCAATTTAGGACTATGCCATTTGGTTTGGTAAACGCCCCAGCAAGCTTTAGCCGGATGATGAGAAAGTTATTGCGAGGCTTGAATAACGCTGTGAATTATATCGATGATATTTTGATATTTTCAGACACTTGGGAGGAGCACATATTGGCGGTTAGAGAAGTGTTGAGAAGGTTGCGCGAAGCTAATCTGACGGCGCGGCCGACGAAGTGTTTTCTCTGTTTTCTGAGTCTGGAGTTTCTGGGACATATCGTTGGTGAAGGTATTGTAAGACCACAACCAGAAAAATTGAACACTCTGTTAAGTGCGGCTCGTCCGGAGACTAAAAAGCAGTTATGGTCGTTCCTAGGACTCGCCAATTATTACCGGAAGTTCATTCCAAATTTTGCGGCTATCGCAGTCCCGCTGACTGATTTAACCAAGAAAGGTTTGCCTAACAATATCGAATGGGGTCAAGGTCAGGAAAATGCTTTCAGGTCACTGAAATCCCATTTGTCAAAGTCACCTATTTTGCATCTACCCAAGTTCGATGTGCCATACATTTTACAGACAGACGCGTCCGACGTTGGTATCAGAGCGATTCTTCTCCAAGAGTGCAACGGAGAGAGGTTTCCAATCGCGTATGCGAGCAAAAAACTGTCAATTCGCGAAAGGTCATTTTCAGTCATAGAACGGGAGTGCTTAGCTATAATTTGGGGCATCCAAAAGTACCTCATTTATTTGTACGGCAGAGAGTTTATGCTTGAGGTAGATCACCAGCCTTTAGTGTATCTTGACAGAGCGAAAGTTGCCAACGCTAGACTTATGCGCTGGGCTCTTTCATTACAGCCCTATAGATTTCGAATCCGAGCAATTAAGGGTTCCGAAAATGTGGGTGCGGATTATCTAAGCAGAAATCCATCCGATTAGAGTTATCCGTCTAGTAGAAAGTGGAAAAAACCCCTATTTTTCAACTTGAAATGGGAGGCGTGTCACGTGGCCATTTATTCATGGCTTGGCTGTGACGTGTGTTTGTTTGAAACTCCTTGTAACATAAGGTATTTATACCTAGGAGGTTAAACCTTCTGCTGTTCATGAACATTTACATACCGTGTTCTGTTGATTAATCTGTAAATGTTGTTTTGCGTTGTACTGCTGAATACACCTGAGAGATCTGTCGAGAGTTATGGTTTTTAAAATGTGCGTTATTAAAGTTTGCATAGAGTGTCTCCAGTTTTATGAGAACTATTGTATCTGGACTATTTTGATTGTGTATAATGTGCATTTAGATTGTTGTTGTGGGCCGTGTGTAAAACCGGTGTTGATTGGTCAAATCAGGCACTGGTAAACTGGTGAAACCTGTTTCAAGGACACTCGAGTCACTTGTTCAAGTCTGTGTTCGGGTGCGGTTTGTTATGAGTGGTAAAGCGATCTGGGGAACCGTGAGTTTTTGAATACTTTTGAGATAGCGGTTATTTTACTAATATTCCTAGAAATATTGCACCTGAATGGTATTGTTTGAATGGCATACACAGTAAAAATAGATGCATGTAGATTACATATTGATGGAACTGTTCATTGTATTGTAAAACGTCATACACTCTAAAAATGGACGTTTATTATGTAAAATATATACACTCTAAAAATGGACGTTTATTATGTAAAATATATACACTGTAAAAATGAACGTTTACTATGTAAAATCGACTTGTATTATGTGAAAACGGTATACTGTAAAAACGCTCGTTTATCATGAGTGTTGTACACTGTAAAAACGTTCATTATTTATGCTGTTTAAGATTTATCTGGTCGACTGATAATTGTCAGTAATATTTTGTAAACACAGTGGACTATCAGCAGTAGTGTTAAAACGAACCCTCGAAAATGTTTGTATTTACAGACACCCGGTTAATGTTTACCAGCGTTCGACATACATGTACTCCGGAGATAGGACTGACGTGCTGTGGTCGTCCACCATATGATTCCTACCTGGAGAAGCTGGAGTACCTGATCAGCGCTTGGTTGGTTTTGAATAACTGGATTCGCACGAAGTTGGTTCCAGTTGTGGTACTGTTACAGTGGTTACACGTGTTCGCTCGTTGGATGTCTTGTGATGAACATTATCGAGGTAACATTTTCTGTTTGAACTATACAGAAGTTCCTACGGTACGCGTTCCGTGTGCGTGCTCCTGTAGTGGATCAAGTCAAAGGACTGCATGAACTCTGATTATTGATTAAATGAACTATCAATCTTATTATTTAAATGTACATTTCCTTACAAGCAATTGTTATAGCCAACACTACTGAATTATTTTGATATATTAACTGGGGTGAATAACGATCTCGCTCAGTAAAGACTATTTATAGATATTTAAAACAAGCTGATTTGTGTTGGTTTATTGCTGTAAACTGTTACCCGTGACAGCCAGAAGTGGGGGCGCGTCAAGGGCGAGTTGATATGTCCCAGTTAACATGCTTAATGGTCTTCTTCAACCAAAAAGCCACAGTATTCTTGGTGGTGTCACGAACCGCAGTTGGCTGAAGAGACAGGAATAACAGTCGATGAGATTCCTGACCAGGGTCGGTACGAGTGGGGTAGTGACGTATGGCTCGTACAGGGCATAACAGGATGTCGTCATCAAGGCCACGAACAAAGTCTGTTAATGGATAGAGTACAAACGTTGAGCACAAGGACCTCGGCGCACAGACTCATTCTTGGCGATGAACTCAGGAACGGGACGAAAAGAAATGCGAGACCAATCTGCCATCCAGGACAATGACTTCCTCTCCAGGGCGTGAAGCTCAGAAACTCGAAGCGAAGGCCGCCAGGAATGCAGTCTTGTAGGAAATAGCTTTAATACAGGTTGACTGTAGAGGTTCGAAAGGCGGACGAAGAAGGGAACTAAGAACCACACCAATATCCCACTTCGGTAACATTTGTCGAGTACGGCGAGACTGTAATGCGAAGGCACGTAGGAGAGCAGAGATGGTGTCATTCAGACTAATGTCGATGCCGGTCGAAAGACGTAAAACCCTAGCCAAAGCTGAGCGGTACCCCTCAATGGTGCTGATTTGAAACTTCTTATCTCGATGCAGGTGAAAGAGGAAGTCAGCTACTAAGGAAAGAGAGGCAAAGTCGGGATCGGAGTCACGTTCGCGACACCAGGAGACGAAATAAGCCCATTTTGATTGATAGAGCTGTGATGTGGAAGACCAATTGGCTGAAAACATCATCTGTGCAATTTCTGCTGAAAATCCTTGGACTGTAAGTGCACTCTGGATAGTCTGCAGACGTGTAAGTTGCGCCATCGCGGGTTGTGATGGATTGTCCCGTGAGGTTGACGCAACAGGCTGGGCCAAACTGGAAGGCGACGTGACAGAGCGGTGAGAAGCGAAACCAGAGCCGGAAACCAAGGACGACGAGGCCACCACAGAACTACAAGCAGGATGACGCAGTCGTGCTGAGCAATCTTTTGAAGAACTTCCTGAAGCAGGGCAATGGGCGGGTAGGCATAAGCCAGGCAGTTGTCCCAGTTGATTGAACGGTCATCGATGGTGAAAGCTCGAAAGTCCAGAATCGGGCTGACGAAGAGGGCGAGCTGCGCATTGTTCCTCGTCGCAAACAGGTCGATCAAGGGAGTCTCCTAGATGCTGTTGATACGATGGAAGACCTCCGGATGAAGTTGCCATTCGATCTGAAGCACGGTGTCGGGATGAGAAAGGCTGTCCGCTAATACATTGAGCCGACCCGGAACATGGCGAGCAGTGAGATGGCAGTCATGTATGAGAGCCCAGTCAAAAAGATTCCACACCAGACGAAACGCTGAAAAAGATCGGGTGGTACCCATCTTGTTGATGTGAGCGATGACAGTAGAGTTGTCCGTTGCGATGAGAAGGGACGAATTCACGAGACGACAACTCCAATGCTGAACTGCTAGGAAGACTGCCTTCATCCCCAGAAGGTTGATATGAAGTCTGGCATCCAACATCGACCATCTGCCGGACACCTCCAGTCCGTCCAGATGGGCTCTCCAACCGGTCTCGGAAGCATCGGTGTAGGGATGGTGATCCGGAGTTGGAAATCGGAACGGAACTCCCCGCATGAGGTTGTGGCGGGACTACCACCAAATCAGATGTGGATGTAGAGATGTCAATACCGGCACTAATGGATTGAGAGATGGCATCTGAAGATAAGGAGACAGATGGTACTGCAGCGGCCGAACTTGGAGACGTCCGTAATTAGTAAGGTCCTGCGTGGATGTGAGTAGTCCTAGAAGGATTTGCCAAAGCTGAAGAGATTGATGAGTTGATGAAAAAACCTTAGTACCAACGTCTAAATTTTTGTCCAATGGTCTTCTGGGGGATGAACCACTTGATGGAGAGTGTCGAAAACTGCTCCAATGTAACGACGAAGTTGTGCTGGTACCAGCTCTGACTTCTGAGGTGAGGAATGAACCCGAGATATCGCAGAACGAGCAGAGTGAAACGGATCTGAGCATTGAGAAGACACTTGTCCGCTGCCCACATGAGGATGTAAACCTTGATGTGAATGTCCCATGACTGGAGAAGTGATACGGGTGAAAAGCCATGGGGCGATGTTGACTCCGAATGGGAGGACTTGCCACTCGAACCGCCGACCGCCGATGGTGAATCGTAGGAACCGCCGATGACGAGGATGAATGGGTATATGGAGATATGTGTCTTGCAAATCGATGGAGGCCAACCAATCCCGGTGATGTACGCGGGCCCGGAACGATAAGACTGACATCTTGAAATGAGGCGGTGGAGCCAGGTGAAGTTCGTTGAGCTGCCCGAGATCGATGATCATACGCATCTGATCGGAATCTTTCTTTGAAACAAGGAAGACATGACTGTAGAAACTGACGCTGTCCTCCGCTTGAGGGAGCTCTCTGGCGGCACCTTTGGCGATGAGCGTGGCGACAGACGAAAGAAGCATCTAAACCTTTCCTGCGGGAACTGGCAGTAGAGAAGGATGAGGTCGAGAGATGAGTCTGGGCTGGGACTGGAAATCGAAGAGGAATCCGTTTTTCAATGTCTCGAGAATCCAGACGGTCGTCTGTAATGAGCTGCCAATTCTCCCAGAAGTGTTGCAAACGGCCGTCGACGACCTGATGACTGACAGGGCGGAAACCCTCGTAGGAGGAAAGACGACCAGGAGACAAAAGAGCTGAACCATCAAGCTGTAGTATGGCAGGATCTAATGTAAGACGAGATGTATCCATCTTGTCTGCAAATGATACAGAAAACTTATCTACCGAATTGTCAGAAGAAGATGAAGAATCCCGACTAGAAGACGAAGACGTCGACGTCAAACGACGTTCGGGTGAACAAACGTCGGGACCTCGACGAGAAGCAGACAACAAACAGACAACAGACAAGAGAATGATCTAGAAAAGGAGTTGTAAGAGAACGACATGGTGAACGGCATTGTTGCGTACGGGAACGGCGAACAGGTGTACGAGAACGGCGTGCCGGCATACGGGAATGACGTAATGGTGTACGAGAACGACGTACAGACGAAAGAGAATGACGTGCCAACGTACAGGAACAACGTTGAGGTGTATGTAACAGACGAACGAGAACAACGTACCAGTGTATGAGAACGATGTGACGGCGTATTGGAACATCGTTGCGGTGTAACAAAACGACGTAAAGGCGAACGGGAACAGCATTGTGATGTACGAGAACGTCGCTTAAATGAACGTGAATGGCATTGTGGCGTACAAGAACGGCGTTGTAAGAAATCAACAGACTTAAAGCTCGAAGGCTGTAAATCCGAAATCCGAACGACCAGCCATAGTCCGCAAAGCTGTTTTGGACAAAAACAGCTGTAGAAAAAAGCGGAGATTTAAAACGCAGAGGCGAAGCCGAAATGTGTTGAAGCTTTTTCTTTTTCATACATCTGGACTGTGGCAAGCCGTCCGACAATAGATTAGGCGAAGTAACAACCCGCGAAGCTGAAATCTTTTGTTCGTCGATAACAAAAAAAACGCTCAGGTAAGGCCGGTCGCTTGGAGACAGGATCCATTGTTGTCACAATCAAAGAAACGGACTTAGTCACCGACCCGCCAGACGAGTTCTTACCACCACGACCTAGTTTGCACACATGCAAAGCATCGGGACAGCATCGGGACGACATCGGGACGTCATGTTGTTATCTCCAAATTACAATCGTTTATGTGACATGTGAATACAGAGGCAACTGCGTTAATGTTTACACTCGTTTGGTTCGTCTCGGTTCGGTTATTAAAATATGACCGCAAAAATCTTAAACCGGAACGAAGTTTGAACGAATTATGACCAGAATATGAACGGAGTTTGACCGAAACGAAATAACTGTAACGAAATGAACCGAACGGAGTGAGCGAAGTTTGGACAACCGCAGTGCCAGTGGACTGCCCGCTGCTGCCTAAACTTTAATCGTCCGTACATGTTTGCCTGTGAATAAAGTTCGATTGCAAGCGTCTAGTCCGTCATTCATAATCCAGCCGTCGTCCATTAGAGAATATCCGCGTCCATAATCCAAAGACCTATTCCATTTTCCACATAACAGTATTAGCACCAAATTCAAAAGGACAATCATAGTATACATAAACCTAGGCTTGATGACTGACAGAACGGCTCGGAAACCCGTATAGTTAAATGTTTACAAAATGTACTGATTGTAATTTGTTCAGATAGATAAAGAAATATGAAGCAGGTCGTCTCTACTCCCGCGGCGATAAGCCCCACGTGGTCCAAATGTGCGAACTTTGACCCTGCAGAGCTATGCCCCTGAAAACAGCCGCACCACGTACTCCTACCCGTGCGGCGCTTTTGAAGTGTGACCACCTACTGTTCACTTCCATAGTCTACCGAATTTGTGATTACAGATGAATTAATTTTCAAAATACTATAACTACATGGCTTGTTGTCCCAAGATTCTGTTATAGTGCCGGCTTTTGTTTGTTTGTGAGACGGATGAATAATTTTTTTTTTGTACTCAGAATTAAGAGTCCCCCGCAATACATAACAACGGAATAATATAACAACATTTCACATGGGGTACATGCAGATCTAATCCCCATTACGAAGTTAGAGTATATTAACCAATACAATAATAGTAACACTTTAAATTAAGCCTAGAGCTCAAATTAACAAAAAATGAATCCCGTTTTGCGAGACATGAGAAAATATAAAATACCACATACCTTGAAATGGAATCTTTAGTACTTCCATTTCTGCTCTCTCGTTGTTATTTAATTATTTATTTTAATATCTAGCGCTGCAAAAGATCTTAAATGAACGAAGAAATGTACCGTGAAATTTAAATGAAACATTGAGTTGATGGACCGCGAAATCCGAATGGGAAGCGGACTACAATTTCAATCAATCAAAAATCGAAATGTAATCGGGTGGGTCTAACAAAAGGAAAAATAGTTGAGAAAATACTTAATTAATATTATCCTGGATGGTATTAAAAAGATTCGTTCTCATCAAGGCGTACAAGGTAAATTCCGAAGATGTTTTTCGTCCTCAATACAATTGTGTTGCGGAAACCTGTCGCTTATGTACGGAAGATATCACGGTAATGAAAAAATTTATTAGCCCATTCTTCCTAAATATTTACATAATACTAAACATTTGTCTAGTCTAATGTGATAACAAACGAGAAGAATGGAAGATAATTTCACCGATAGCACAGAAGAATATATAAGATAAATATTCTGATAAAAAATATTATTAAACAATTTTGAATAAATTTTTCTTTTCTCATATTGCCGAATCTTATCAACAGTTCATAACAGATCATATTGTGGAACGCAAATAGAATACAGATCTAAAGTGAATGGAAGAAATTCTTGCATAAAGCGTTCACTTTTTGCACGAGAAAACCGGAATGTGAAATTGAAGACCGAATAGTTCCCTGCTGTTGACCTTGTTGTTTATCAGCGCACGGACCTCGGAGAAAGCACTCTTTTCGTGCAGACGTCGCGAAAGATTTCATTCCAGAGCATATAAAATTATGTTTTTAGATCTAATATAAAGTTGATTGTAATAGAAAGAAGAAACATATATCTCTGTGAATCTGGGGATAATGAAGATCGATCCTCGTTATTTTCTTGAAGTTGGAAATCGGTGACAAGCTGCCATTTTCAACTACTGCCATGACTGTTCTCCGTGAAGGTGACCGACGATCGTTTACATTTTTGAGAACGAACCGGAATGAATGCAAAAGGATGAGCGGAGTTTGAACGAAATATAACCGAATTGTGTCGATAGCTGACAAGAAATGAAATACAAATGAAAATATGTTTGATCACTATATCCAAACATGTACCATGCTAGCCCGAAAACATCGGCTAAGGGGTCTATTTTTTTTTTTTTATTATTGTTGTTGCTGACCCTTTAGCCCGAATCACATATACAGACCGAAAAGGAAAAAAATAAATAAGACGTCAGTCGCTCGAGATCTTCAACTGCACACGGCGTGGGGAATTGAGACAAAGGCACGAAAAGCATTTTATCGAATAAATAATATGATTTGGCATCTCCAGAACTTTGATAATCAACTAATGACTCATTCCGTTAGACGAAATCTTCTTCCAAACTCTAATTTTGTCATCTAACTCGTCAAGTTGCCGCCATTTTCAGTCTCGTTGAGAAACGAGATTTCCAACGCGATTGACCTTTCTGACCACGTGACTCGTCCATTTCACCATAGTCAGATCAGAAAGGTCACGATACTAGTGCGCACGCGCGGTCAACTCTCGTTGAGCTGTAATCTGAGGAAATGGCGGTAAACATCGAAATCGAGCGTTTATTGTGTTTTCTTCGTCGTCACTAATTTTTTGGAGTCCCAAACAGTCATTAGAGATGGTACATGGTGAAAGAAGCTCAGGTCGGTCAAACTGTATCAAATTGGCATATTTTTTCTCTCCCGTTTCGTTATTTTCGTCAGCGAAAAGTTGCTCTTCGCCAGTCAAATTTTTATCGCTAAAATTTAACCTAGGTGCGATCTCGGCTGTGATAGGAATGCCACGCCCCCTTACCCTAAATTTACCTATCACAGCCAGAGTTTCTGGGTTAGTACCATGCAGATGTTCTTTTTGACGCACTGGAGACTCGACACGTGGGTGTGAACGTTACTCAGTGCCACAGGCCGTTTGGCCCCAGCATATCAGCATATCAGCTTTACGGATCAGAAAAATAACCTCAATTGTACAACATGTTAGTGCCAGGGTTTCCAAGTTACTTTGTAGGAATGGGAAGAGAATCAGCGGGTGAGAAAATCGGGACAAATAATCGGGACAACATCGGACCAACATGGTGACAAGATCGGACCATGATCAGGTCGTCCTGATGCCGTCCCGATGTTGTCTCGATTTTTCAACCGGGACAAGACCAGGTCAAAATCGGGACAGCATGATGTTAACACGGTGAAAAGATCGGGACAAGATCGGGTCGATTTTTATTGAGTTCATTTCTTTCCTGTACTGTACCTTGAAATGGAATCTTTAGTACTTCCATTTCTGCTCTCGTTATTTATTATTTAATTATTTATTTTAATATCTAGCGCTGCAAAAGATCTCAAATGAACGAAGAAATAAATGTACCGTGAAATTTAAATGAAACATTGATTTGATGGACAGTGAAATCCGAATGGGAAGCGGACTACAATTTCAATCAATCAAAAATCGAAATGTAATCAGGTGGGTCTAACAAAAGGAACAAGAGCCCAAAGGGCTTCAATATACGCCCGTATATCTGGAATTACATTGGTCCAAATTTCAAGGTTGTTTAATCGCCTTGATTCCAATTGGTAGCTAGCAATCCGGAAAAAGGTCTACAATTTTGTGCTTCTGAGAATGTAACATATCACATCTAAAATTGAATGATAAACTAAAATGAGCTTAACTCTTGGAAACTAGGTGACCTTAGAGCAAGAACCGAGAGCTCATATATCCCACAATGAAATCGACAATAGTCAAACACAAGAAAATAGTACTTTTCCTGCAAATGGAGTTCTTTCAGACGAGAGAATTTTTCATGAAGGAAGAAGAAAGTGATGGAGTAAACCTTTGTTCTTGAGTTGATAAACGGGTATGAAGTTTATAAAGGACCCCTCTCCACGACTAGTAAATGTATCATTTCTATTTCACAACAGTTTAACTGAATGTAGCTGTTTCAAACATGGGAGACAACTCCATAGGACAAATGGCATATACATGTAGGGGAGAGAACTCTGAATATTCCAACCTAACACATATAGTCAGCTAAACTTGATTCAATTCTGGGGGACTGTGACCTTGACATTTGACAAATTGATGTATGTCTCCTCTTCGCCATGCGAGTAAGGTACATGTATCTGATACCATTCCATACCTTGAAACTAGAGATATCGCATGGATGAATGGACAGAGTGCAACATCGCATTACATGACCTCGTCTTCGACAGGCATATGAAAATGTGACTTAAGGATTTCCTGATTTTGGGGTCACAGTGACCTTGACCTTTGACCTTGACCTAAACTTTGGTGCATGACACATCGTCTTCCATCAATGTATCAATGGACACAAAAAAATAACGATTTTTATGAATTTCATGATTTTGGGGGTCACCGTGACCTTGATATTCGGCCTTGACCTACATTTTGGTACGTGACACATGTCCCCGTAATGTATCTACTGACACAAAAAAAAAGTACTTTTCAAAGATTTTTTGATTCTGGAGTCACAGTGACCTTGATCTAAATTTTGGTACATGACAAACCATCTCCCCGTAATTTCTCAATGGACATAAAAAATCCAGATTTTTAACAATTTCATGATTTTGGGGTCACAGTGACCTTAACATTTGACCTTGACCTACATTTTAATACGTGACACATTGAGTCCCCCTAATGTATCTACTGACACAAAACATGTGGCTGTCGCCATTGGGACCCCCTCGGGCCGGGCCCAGAGCAATTGTGGAAATAATGTTTCTGACCCCAACAACTCACATATTTGGGGTGGGCATAATTTTACCTGTATGATATAGATCATAGACAGACAAAACAATATAGCAATAGAGCAGTGATTACCTATAGTAGATGTAGTCGAACGATTACTGTCTATTCACAGGAATCCACACAGGTTTGTGGGAAATCCTGAAAAACACATCCCATGGCACCGACTTTCAATAGGCTTCTGGTACTGGCTGTATTAAACAACTGTATGAAGTTTCATTGTTGTGAGTGAAGGACTTTTTAAGATAATGTGTTTACAAGGATATGGACCAACAGACATGTATAAAGGGGCAGAACTCCTGAAAAACACATCCGATTACACCGACTTTCAATAGGCTTCTGGTACTGGCTGTATTAAACAACTGTATGAAGTTTCATTATTGTGAGTGAAGGACTTTTTGAGATAATGTGTTTACAAGGATAAAAACAGACAGACATGTATAAAGGGGCATAACTCCTGAAAAACACATCCAATGGCGCCGACTTTCAATAGGCTTCTGGTACTGGTTGTATTAAACAACTGTATGAAGTTTCATTGTTGTGAGTGAAGGACTTTTTGAGATAATGTGTTTACAAGGATATGGACCAACAGACATGCATAAAGGGGCATAACTCCTGAAAAACACATCCGATTACACCGACTTTGAATAGGCTTCTGGTACTAGCTGCATTAAACAACTGTATGAAGTTTCATTGTTGTGAGTGATGGACTTTTTGAGATAATGTGTTTACAAGGATAAAAACAGCCAGACATGTATAAAGGGGCATAACTCCTGAAAAACACATCCAATGGCACCGACTTTCAATAGGCTTCTGGTACTGGCTGTATTAAACAACTGTATGAAGTTTCATTGTTGTAAGTGAAGGACTTTTTGAGATAATGTGTTTACAATGATATGACGGACAGACAGACGGACAGACGACGGAGGCAACGACAATACCGCTCGGGCAGAATCTGCCCGAGGGGTAAAAATGTTATTTTTAATAATTTCCTGATTTTTTGGTCACAATGACCTTTGACCTTCGACCTTGACCTATATTTTGATATGCAACACTTCATTTCCCCCTATTGAATCCACTCACAAAAAATTAGAAATTTATGATTTCCTGATTTTTCATTCACAGTGACGTTTGACCTCTGACCTCAACCTACATTTGGCATGCAACACATCGTTTCCCCCTAGGGCATCCTCTCGACAAAAATTAGAACTATCAATGATCAATAATTCCCTGATTTTTAGGCAACAGTGACCTTTGACCTCTGACCTCAACCTGAATTTCGGTACGCGACACATCGTCTCCACCTGATGTATCCATTCCCAAAAAAATTGCAACTGTGGATAGAAAACATCCAGAGATATAGACCGGACACGAACACTTCACTGATTTCATGTTTTTCAGGCCAGTGACCTTCGACCTCTGACCGCGACCTTCATTTTTGTACGCGACACATCGTCTCTCCGTAGGGTATCCACTCACCAAAAATTGGAACTGTAAATAGAAAACTGTTCCAGATATAGACCGGACACGGGGGACGGACAGACGGACAGACGGACAGACGGATGGACGCACAGACGGACGGAAACCGCCATCACATAATACGTCCGCTTTTTTGGCGGGCGTATAAAAATAGTTGATTCGTTCTCATCGAGGCGTACAAGGTAAATTCCGAAGATGTTTTTCGTCCTCAATACAATTGTGTTGCGGAAACCTGTCGCTTATGTACGGAAGATATCATGGTAATGAAAAAATTTATTAGCCCATTCTTCCTAAATATTTACATAATACTAAAAATTTGTCTAGACTAATGTGATAACAAACGAGAAGAATGCAAGATAATTTTACCGATAGCACAGAAGAATATATAAGATAAATATTCTGATAAAAAATATTATTAAACAATTTTGAATAAATTTTTCTTTTCTCATATTGCCGAATCTTATAAACAGTTCATAACAGATCATATTGTGGAACGCAAATAAAATACAGATCTAAAGTGAATGAAAGAAATTCTTGCATAAAGCGTTCACTTTTGCACGAGAAAACCGGAATGTGAAATTGAAGACCGAATAGTTCCCTGCTGTTGACCTTGTTGTTTATCAGCGCGCGGACCTCGGAGAAAGCAGTCTTTTCGTGCAGACGTCGCGAAAGATTTCATTCCAGAGCATATAAAATTATGTTTTTAGATCTAATATAAAGTTGATTGTAATAGAAAGAAGAAACATATATCTCTGTGAATCTGGGGATAATGAAGATCGATCTTCGTTATTTTCTTGAAGTTGGAAATCCGTGACAAGTTGCCATTTTCAACTACTGTTCTCCGTGAAGTTGACCGATGATCGTTTACATTTATGAGAACGAACCGGAATGAACGCAAAAGGATGAACCGGGACAACAACAACAAAGTTTGAACGAAATATAACCGAATTGTGTCGATAGCCGACAAGAAATGAAATACAAATGAAAATATGTTTGATCACTATATCCAAACATGTACCATGCAGATGTTCTTTTTGACGCACTGGAGACTCGACTCGACATATTACTAACATGATTAAAGGTTGATTGAGGTTTTTACTAGTAATATTAGCATATTAACAACGTATCTAAAATCACATTATGTACAAGTACCTCAATACTTGTGGTTTTGCTTTTTGCTTCATGACAACAGGTCTTCAGTTTCTAAACCAACTACATATGTGAATAAAGTTGACAAAATATCGCAGATATTTGCGGTCAAAGAATCTACAGCTTGGTAACACTTAAAATGGTCTATTTATATGTTAAACTTATGTTAAAACAGATGTGAACATCTTAATTTTTAGTATATTTTGGCCTGTCAAAAAAAGGTGCTGAAAAGTCGCGTGCCGAAATGTCCTACTCTTCACTTTGTGCCGAAATGTCGCTTAACGAAATGTTGCGGATTCCCGAGCAAGTTCACATTATTCCTAGCGTTCAGTCAGTCTATATAGGGGCATACATAGCCAGGGGAAAAGTAGCTCGACTTGCTTCCCACGCTGCAAAAACTTGAGGAATGGGGCTGTTTTGCACATGACAAAAATTAGGTTCTCGATGGTCTTCTGAAGCAAACGACCGGGACAACCAAATCATCATGGATAATTGGGGTTGTAAATAAATTGAGGTCGACCAGTAAATGGTCGAGTAGTATAGATCTCGGCCAAATTGCTAAAAAATTAGAAGGTGAGCTGACTGTGTCGCATGATAGTCATTGCATGTATTTTGATTGGTTGGAGTTTAATGTCGCACCTAACCTTATCGGTCACACAGCGATGATGACCCAAACAAACATTCCCTAGCAAACGCCTAACCAAAACCTAACCAAAACTACAACATGAAGCTGCGCTATCGAAACCCCTCGGCTCTGAACCCCAGCTATTATAATGTAAGGGTGTCTCTACCAATTGATTAGTATACAAACATGATATAGAAATTATATGCAAACTTAACATAGGAATTAGTGGATTTTTTTAGACAAGGGGCATAACTCTGCAAAATACTTTCTGACACGACTCATTTTCGATAGGCATCTAGTTCAGGTCAAGAGAAACAAATGTATCACGTTAGGATGTTGTATATGGAACGGTTCTGAAATTATCACAATAACAAATCATAAATGGATTTTTATTTGTAAAAAGGGGCATAACTCTGCAAAATATTGTCCGAGATGACTCATTTTCGATAGGCTTCTGATTTTCGTGAAGATAAATAGATGTAACAAGTTTGGTTGCCATGCATGAAACGGTTCTGTAGATATCGCGGTAACGGACGGACGGACGTACGGATGTACGGACGGACGGACGGGCGTACGGACGGACGGACAGCCGTACATGATGACGACAATACCCCTAGGCCAAAGTTGGCCGAGGGGTAAAAAACTGAATTTTGAAAATTAGGCTCTACAGACAATGGTGATCACAATGGATCATCAGTGAGCCCAATTTGTTTGGCACTTTAATTTACCTCCTGTGCCAGACAAACATGATATGGTACAAACCATGCTGCCCTAAGCTGGAGGGTGTTATTGCACGTATCAAATGTCTGTACATGTATAACAACTGAAAATAACAATTCTTATAACAACCGAAGATTATTATTGTTATTACTGGTACATGGCTGGTGCCTCTAAGGCCTAATGCCTTCCCTAATCATTAAATATTATGTAATTTTTATTTAACAGCAAGAATCTATGACGGGAAAGGCGATTGGTACATCGACAACAAAAAGACATCCCAATTTATTAGCATCTACACATTGGCATTATTTATATGACATAACTGGTTCTTTTATAATGCTATGTCACGTCATTACCCTATAAAACAGTAGCGACGCCTATAGTGGGATGAAGTATCCCCATTATGATCTCACTAAAATAATGATGATGAATTCTGGCTAAAATATTTACCCCAGCATGTCATGTGGAGTTTTTGACAACCTTCGATGAAGCCAGTTCAGACACACAGAATAAACTGGGCTGGATTATCTTTTCATTAAAATTAATGTTGTACATGTACAACATTTGTACATCAATCATTTGTGGTCCTATTCAACAGGAACATACTTTATATCGAAATGAGTACGGTACAAATCTTGCAACATCCTGTTGTATGTAATATATAAGTTACAAATATTTGCCATCTAAATAAGATCGAGTTGCATAAATGAGGAATGTAATAAGGCCTCTGTTAATTAATCTTTAGCTTCTTATGACCTTGGGAGGAAATTATGATAATGCCGAATGCTGTAATTATTAATTATTTGGCTGCATTAAGACATTGCAATAAAAAAGAAGTGTCATGTATGTGGTAAACTTCGAGCACCAATGGAAAGTTGATGCCAACTTTGATATGTCAAAGACAACTATTTCCCCTAATTAGGTCTTTCCATTTCCAATGGATAGACCTTTTGTTATTCTACGGATTATTAGGGTTGCAAGCCACAGGCGTGCAAACCTATTGTTATTGCTAATGTGTGATTCCGCCGGATTTTGTGTCAACTGTATCCCGGCCGCTGTTTAACCGATGAAGTCGAAACTTCAAATAAGTATTGGGGAATGTGAGATCTAGTGCATATCAGAAGAAGAAGCTGATTGGTCAGATGGTTCGGCGGCCATCTTGGATTTTCCCTAAAACCTTTCAAGATCTTCTCCTCTGGAACCGCTGGGTCGATTGACTCGAAACTTGGTACACATGCTCAATGGATCTGGGGCTCTCAGATTTGCATTTGAAAATTTGTTCTGTAAAAAAAGATGGCCGCCATTAACCAATCAAAATTGTCGGTTTTTCAAATAACGGATTTGGACGGGGAAAGTGGCTACATATATGCAATGCGATATGGCGATCATGAATATGCAAAAATTTTGATCCTCAGTCACGTGGTTTGGCCACCATCTTGAATTTTGTCAGAAACGGAGCACATCTTGTAGAGCCTATATCTCTGGGACTACGATAGGTACAGCCTTATAGTTTGTAGTATTATATTGTCCAGAAGCAGCTCTTTCAGAAGTGTGTGTACCCTTTTGACGTAGGTTCAATAGTTCCACCGCTATAGAGGAATCAAAATTGTCAAATTTTCAAATGAAGACATTATTAGGGTTGCAAGCCACAGGCGTGCAAACCTATTGTTATTGCTAATGTGTGATCCCGCCGGATTTTGTGTCAACTGTATCCCGGCCGCTGTTCAACCGATGAAGTCGAAACTTCACATAAATATTGGCGAATGTGAGATCTAGTGCATATCAAAAGAAGAAGTTGATTGGTCAGATGGTTCGGCGGCCATCTTGGATTTTCTCTAAAACCTTTCAAGATCTTCTCCTCTGGAACCGCTGGGTCGATTGACTCGAAACTTGGTACACATGCTCAATGGATCTGGGGCTCTCAGATTTGCATTTGAAAATTTGTTCTTTAAAACAAGATGGCCGCCATTAACCAATCAAAATTGTCGGCTTTTTAAATAACGGATTTGGACGGGGAAAGTGGCTACATATATGCACTGCGATATGGCGATCATGAATACGCAAAAATTTTGATCCTCAGTCACGTGGTTTGGCCACCATCTTGAATTTTGTCAGAAACGGAGCACATCTTGTAGAGCCTACATCTCTGGGACTACGATAGGTACAGCCTTATAGTTTGTAGTATTATATTGTCCAGAAGCAGCTCTTTCAGAAGTGTGTCTACCCTTTTTACGTAGGTTCAATAGTTTCGCCGCTATAGAGGAATCAAAATTGTCTAATTTTCAAATGAAGATATTATTAGGGTTGCAAGCCACAGGCGTGCAAACCTATTGTTATTGCTAATGTGTGATTCCGCCGGATTTTGTGTCAACTGTATCCCGGCCGCTGTTTAACCGATGAAGTCGAAACTTCACATAAGTATTGGGGAATGTGAGATCTAGTGCATATCAGAAGAAGAAGCTGATTGGTCAGATGGTTCGGCGGCCATCTTGGATTTTCCCTAAAACCTTTCAAGATCTTCTCCTCTGGAACCGCTGGGTCGATTGACTCGAACCTTGGTACACATGCTCAATGGATCTGGGGCTCTCAGATTTGCATTTGAAAATTTGTTCTGTAAAACAAGATGGCCGCCATTAACCAATCAAAATTGTCGGTTTTTCAAATAACGGATTTGGACCGGGAAAGTGGCTACATATATGCACTGCGATATGGCGATCATGAATATGCAAAAATTTTGATCCTCAGTCACGTGGTTTGGCCACCATCTTGAATTTTGTCAGAAACGGAGCACATCTTGTAGAGCCTATATCTCTGGGACTACGATAGGTACAGCCTTATCGTTTGTAGTATTATATTGTCCAGAAGCAGCTCTTTCAGAAGTGTGTCTACCCTTTTTACGTAGGTTCAATAGTTTCGCCGCTATAGAGGAATCAAAATTGTCTAATTTTCAAATGAAGATATTATTAGGGTTGCAAGCCACAGGCGTGCAAACCTATTGTTATTGCTAATGTGTGATTCCGCCGGATTTTGTGTCAACTGTATCCCGGCCGCTGTTTAACCGATGAAGCCGAAACTTCAAATAAGTATTGGGGAATGTGAGATCTAGTGCATATCAAAAGAAGAAGCTGATTGGTCAGATGGTTCGGCGGCCATCTTGGATTTTCTCTAAAACCTTTCAAGATCTTCTCCTCTGGAACCGCTGGGTCGATTGACTCGAAACTTGGTACACATGCTCAATGGATCTGGGGCTCTCAGATTTGCATTTGAAAATTTGTTCCTGCAAAACAACATGGCCGCTATTAAATCAATTCAAAATGTTTGGTTTTTCAAATAACGGATTTGGACGGGAAAAGCGGCTGCATATATGCAAAAATCGCGATATGGCGATCATGAATAGCGCAAAAAATTTTGATCCTCAGCCACGGTTTGGCCACCATTCAATTTCGTCGAAACGGTTGCACATCTTGTAGAGCCTATATCTCTGGGACTACGATAGGTACAGCCTTATAGTTTGTAGTATTATATTGTCCAGAAGCAGCTCTTTCAGAAGTGTGTCCGCCCTTTTTACGTAGGTTCAATAGTTTCGCTGCTATAGAGGAATCAAAATTGTCAAATTTTCAAATGAAGACATTATTAGGGTTGCAAGCCACAGGAGTGCAAACCTATTGTTATTGCTAATGTGTGATTCCGCCGGATTTTGTGTCAACTGTATCCCGGCTGCTGTTTAACCGATGAAGTCGAAACTTCACATAAGTATTGGGGAATGTGAGATCTAGTGCATATCAAAAGAAGAAGCTGATTGGTCAGATGGTTCGGCGGCCATCTTGGATTTTCCCTAAAACCTTTCAAGATCTTCTCCTCTGGAACCGCTGGGTCGATTGACTCGAAACTTGGTACACATGCTCAATGGATCTGGGGCTCTCAGATTTGCATTTGAAAATTTGTTCCGTAAAACAACATGGCCGCCATTAACCAATCAAAATTGTCGGTTTTTCAAATAACGGATTTGGACGGGGCAAGTGGCTACATATATGCACTGCGATATGGCGATCATGAATATGCAAAAATTTTGATCCTCAGGCACGTGATTTGGCCACCATCTTGAATTTTGTCAGAAACGGAGCACATCTTGTAGAGCCTATATCTCTGGGACTACGATAGGTACAGCCTTATAGTTTGTAGTATATATTGTCCAGAAGCAGCTCTTTCAGAAGTGTGTGTACCCTTTTAACGTAGGTTCAATAGTTTCGCCGCTATAGAGGAATCAAAATTGTCAAATTTTCAAATGAAGACATTATTAGGGTTGCAAGCCACAGGCGTGCAAACCTATTGTTATTGCTAATGTGTGATTCCGCCGGATTTTGTGTCAACTGTATCCCGGCGGCTGTTTAACCGATGAAGTCGAAACTTCACATAAGTATTGGGGAATGTGAGATCTAGTGCATATCAGAAGAAGAAGCTGATTGGTCAGATGGTTCGGCGGCCATCTTGGATTTTCCCTAAAACCTTTCAAGATCTTCTCCTCTGGAACCGCTGGGTCGATTGACTCGAACCTTGGTACACATGCTCAATGGATCTGGGGCTCTCAGATTTGCATTTGAAAATTTGTTCTGCAAAACAAGATGGCCGCCATTAACCAATCAAAATTGTCGGTTTTTCAAATAACGGATTTGGACGGGGAAAGTGGCTACATATATGCACTGCGATATGGCGATCATGAATATGTAAAACTTTTGGTCCTCAGTCACGTGGTTTGGCCACCATCTTGAATTTTG